>JAKZJZ010002178.1:0-19399 GCA_022702705.1 Papilionanthe hookeriana x Papilionanthe teres
TTGATGTGAGATCTGGAAAGATCGAATTTGAGATTTGAAATTAGTGAGATTTGATTTAAGATACGGAAGATCGAATTTGAGATTTGAAATTTAGTGAGATTTGGAATACGGAAAGATTGAATTTGAAATTTGGAAGGATGAGTTTGAACTTGGTTGAAATTTGATTTAAGATTTGATTTGAAATTTGGAAGATCACGTTTGAAATTTGATTGAGAATTTGATTTAACATTTATGTTGATTTTGTTTATCTTTTAATGATTCAAATTTTATTTTATCGTTTATTTAATGTTCATGTGAATTTGGTGTTTGTCATTTTTTTAGATTTTTTTTTTTTTTTTTAAGGAAAGTTTTCTTTTATTCTCTTTTTTTTATTCCTTTTCTGTTCTTTGTTCGAAGTTCATTTAACTTTAACGGCGTTTCCCAATCAATTTGCACAAAAGAGGTGAAGGCCAAAAATGTGACATGGTCACTTTCATTCCAATCATGTAGAAGATACATCATACATCTTGATACGGAATATATTTCATACAATCCATGTAAACTCAAAACGGATTTGTGTATGATCTTTGTCGATCCATCCAAAGAAGCATCCGTCAAAAATCCATGTACGAATAGTGGGGTACATGGTCGATAACATCACCTTCCAAGCCATCCTTGGCGAGGATGCCGTATGGATGTACATTGGAGGTGTGATATTTTCCATGTAACTCGCGGCTCGTAAGGCCGGAGGCTCTCTAGCTCCGGGTGCAGGCTGAAAATGGTAAGGTGTCTTCTGTCGTCCATCCTTCGAAAGTAGCGAGATCCGCTTCATTGGTACTCCTGGTATGCAATGCTTAGCGATATCTGCTCCGTTGCCCTTCGGTATCATGACGGAACCTACCGGTAAAGGTATCTTTGCGGCCCTCGGAACTCACACTGGCACTGCTATCCGGAGGTCGGATCCGAACATGATGTTACACTCGCTCGGGAAAGAGGCGTGCGAAAGGTCGACAAAGTCGTGGTGATCTATGTGTGGGGGTATGCGGTCACCACTGTTTGTAGATGTTAATAATGCGGCTATTGGGTATGCGATCTGCTGGCGGTACCCTCCATGTTATCAATCTCTTTACCATTCTCTTGATGATCGATGGCATCGGATCCACTTGCCCATGACGGAGTATTCCGGTGGGTTTCCCTTCTGTCCTCCGCAAAGTTGTAACGGCATCCACATTGTATTGTGATTCTTCCTTTCCACGGCATCCATCTCCGGGGTTCGAGTATGTGTTTTCCCTTAGGCGGCCCGCTCGGCCCATTCTTTTCAAATCCGGATGCAATCCACGATTTCTTCTTGTTCATACTACGAGAATACGTACGTATGTAGCTCGAGGCCCTCAGGTATATTGATTCTTCGCCGCTAATTCTCTCGAAGTATTCGAAGGTTTTCTTGGACATTACGTATTCTTTCCAGCTCGTATTCCGGGATAATTTGCAAATGGCGAGGCACTGGTGACATCTTGTGGGATATACGGCTCAATCCCTTCACGTTCTCCTGCATACCTCGGCTCCTCGGGGATGATGTCTCGTCGGGACATCCTCGGGGTTGCTACTGCAACAAGGTCATGCATCATTGGTGGTTCTATCCGGTGGCGTGGTAGCCTTCTTTCTTCGATCTTACGGAGATTTCCACTGGTTCTTTCTGTCATCCTAGGAGGCTGGCCTCCTTTCTTCGGGTTCTGGTGAACCGGTGTCCTTGAGGTGTATGCATCGACATTAGCAAGCTGTCGTCGTCGGCTGGTCCGCGGCTAGTTTTGTTAACATCTTACGGATACGGCGATTCTTATTTCTTCGTTGCGTTGCTTTGTGAGAGTAGCTCTTCGAACTTCTTGAATCTCTGTGGGCGCGGCGGCGACAAGCACGCCTGCGCTGTGAGCGACTACGGACTTCATTTTCTTATCTTCTTCAATGTTTGTCTTTCTTTTCTTCTTCTGTGGATTGGTGGCTTGGGCCACCCACTTTCATCCTTGTATGTCAGGGCGGTTCTTCTCGGTCAGCCGGGACCCGGTCACTTTCCTCGTCTTGTAGGCTGTCGAGTGCGAAATCCGAGTCAATCTCGATTATCGCTCCATCTTTCACCCTCTTTTCATCGAGTGCGAGGCTTACGCCATTCTTAAAGTTCGGGACCAACCGCCCGCTCGACATTTCCTGCGAAAAGACAAGGAAAAGGATCGAGAGGCTGTACTAAGAACAAGAACATTAAGAAAATGTTTATTAAAGACATTTTTTTTATTATTCTTATATTTTTAAACTTAACGGGAATGAAGTGGGATAAGATCGGGTAAGAGATTTTGATTTGGAAAAGAAAACAAGGAAAATTTTATTATCGGGATTTTATTTATTTTAGCACATTTTTGTTATTTTTGGGTTCGGACCCGGTCATAAGTAATCACTTCACCCGTGCTTCTAGGGATGGAAAGTTCATTCCTTCGAAACATCGGGTAGCGTAATACTTTTTCAAGTATCGTCCATTGATCGGAAGCATATGTCGTTCTCCTTGGCGAGTTCACTAGGCGGTAGGAGCCTCTGAGTAGGCTGCCTCGACTACGAACGGTCCTTCCCGAGTGGGTTCGAATTTTCCTCCTATCTTGCGGTGTGCGAGAATAGGTCTTTTGAGAACGAGAACTAAATCACCAACTTTGAAGGTTCTTGGGCGGACCGGTGCTGTCATGGGCTTGAACCATCTTAGCTTGGTATAGTTCTAAATTTTGTTGCGTTGCTGCAAGTCTTTTCTCTTCCGGGCTCTCCAATTCTTCGAGTCGTAATTTGGCGTTCTCTTACGTTGTGATTTTGTTTGCAGCTGCAATTACGAGTGAAGGAAGGCTGAACCTCTAAAGGTAACACTTGCCTCGGACCCATACACCGGAGCGTAAGGTGTAGCTTGCGTAGGAGTTACGAAGGTTGTCCGGTAGGCCCATAAGGCTTCTAACAACTTCTCGTGCCAATTTCTCTTATTATCGTCCAAGGTTTTCTTTAAAATTTGAACGAGAGTTTTATTAAAAGCCTCGGCGAGGCCGTTTGCTCTTGGGTAGTAAATTGTTGAATATCGCCGGTCGATTCCATGTCTCTGACAAAATTGTTGATTTGCATGCTTCGAATGCGGCCCGTTATCCGAGATGATCTGCGCGGCACTCCGAAACGGTAAACAACTTGGTTCTTGAAAAATTGTAGTACGTGATGTGCTTTCACTTCTCTAAGTGGAGCTGCCTCTCGCACTTGGAAAAGTAATCTATAGCCGCAAGAATGAAGCGATGTCCTTTTGACGACGGTGGTTCCATTGGACCATTATATACGTGCCCCGACATTCGAATGGCCACGATGCAATTGTCGGATGTAGCACATTTGGAGGTTGGTGTAGAACCACTCCGTGCACTTGGCACTGATGACAGCTCTTGGCGATTTTCATGCAGTCGGTCATCATCGAGGGCCAGTAGTACCCTAGTCTTTTAATTTTCATTTTCATTTTCGGGCCCGACTGGTGAGCGCCACAGAGTCCTGAATGCACCTCCTTAACAATTTCACGGGCCTCGGACCCGCTTAGGCACCTTAGCCACATTTGATCGAAAGACCTTCTGTATAACGTGTTGTTTATTAATGCGTAGGACAGAGTTCTTTTCTTGATACGATGGGCTAATGACCTATCATGCGGTAGTTTTCTGTTTGCGAGTAATCCATTAATGGTTGTCGCCGATCTTACGTGTTTTACATCCTTTGTTACAGTTGATTCTTCTTCTTTTTCGATTTGTGTATTGTGTCTATGTCGAGCTGTGATAGGATACGACGTCAGGTGAACTGACACTTCCATCGATTCATCTTGCAAGCGGGCAAATTCTTTTGCGAGACGAGCTAGCGCATCCGCTAGAGCGTTTTCTTTTCTAGGAATTTTGTAGATTGTCACATTCGGAATCGTTCCAACGTTTGTATGGCATACTTGGAAGTATTGCTCGAGTCTTGGTTTTAAAATTCTGTATTGTCCGTGATCGTTGAATGATTAACTTGTGAATCCCGTAGATGTTGATGTACTGTTATCCCCATTTGAATGGTTAATTCCGGTCCGTTATGAGGGCTTCGTATTCCGCTTCGTTGTTTGTACACGGCTACGTCAAGTGGTAGGAGTATCTTAACATCCCCCGCTCCGGTGTTATAAAGATTAGCCCGATTCACTGCCTTACCGAGGCACTATCACTTGCGATTCTTCGTCTTTGTGCGCTGAAGATGCTCCGTCGAAATATAATTCCCAACGTCGATCATCATGGTCTTCTAGGTTCATTATTTGTTCATACGGCGGATCGTCATTGAGAGGAGATTCTGTACGGCAAAGGGTGTCTTTGCAAGGAAGTCTGCTAAGACTTGTCCTTTTACGGCACGGAGAGGCACGAAAGTTATATCGAATTGCGATAATATCATCGACCATGCAGCAAGTCTGCCGGAAAGCGTTGGGCGGGTCATCGAGTATTGCAATGGATTAAACTTCGAGATCGGGTTGACCTTATGAGAAAGCATGTAATGCACGAGCTTTTGAGCGGCGAAGATCGGGGCCAAACAATGCTTTTCAATTGCGGGATACCTTATTTCCGTCGGCGATGAACGACGGCTTAGGTAATAAAGAGCATTTTCTTTACCCTCATCATTGACACAGGCTAACGGGGCTCCGAGAGAGTCGTCTAAAGCCGCGGTATAAAGTATTAGCGGTCTACACGAGGCCAGAGTCTGCTAAGACGGGAGGTGTCATTAAGTATTGTTTAATGTCCTCGAAGGCCCTCGGCATTTCTCTTCCCGAATAAATTTGGCGTCCTTTTTAACTAGTGCGAGAAAGGTGACACCTACCGACAGGTTTGAGATAAAGCGTCGAAGATATGCCGGCTTCCCTTGAAAAGATCGTAGTTGTTTTAAGGTTTTGGGAGGCGGCATTTCTAAGATGGCTTTAATCTTTTCGGGTCGATTTCGATTCAACGATGTCGGACAACGAATCCTAAGAATTTCCGGAGGTGACGCCGAAGGCGCATTTTAAGGGATTCATCTTAAGGTTAAATTGTCTTAATCGTTCGAAAACAATTCTCAAATCATACAAGTGGTTGTCCTTTACTTTGCTTTTGATGACCACATCGTCCACGTAGCATTCGACTTGATTATGGATGAGATCATCAAAAATTCTTGTCATTGCTCTTTGGTAGGTTGCTCCTGCGTTCTTCGATCCGAATGGCATCACTTTGTGTAGCAAAATACTCGATCGGCGTTACGAATGCTGTAAGCTTTTCATCTTACGGAGCCATTTTTATCCGGTTGTATCACGAAGATCCATCCATGAATGAGAATATTTCATGTGTTGAAGCAATGTCGATCATTAATTGCAGGATCGGTAGAGGAATTCATCTTTTGGACATGCCTTGTTTAAATCTACGAAATCCACACAAATTCGATCGACCATTCTTCTTCTCGGCGGTACCACGTTGGCTAACCAAGTCGGGTATTGTTCTTCACGGACAAATTTAGCGTCTATTAGCTTTTTAACTTCGGTATGACTTGTTGTTCGATTTCTAGACGCATTCTTACGGGACCTTGTCTGCTGGAACGAAGCGAGGATCCACCCTAGCTTATGAGTTGCGACCTGCGGAGCTAATCACGGCATCTCATCGTAGCTCCAAGCAAAACGGTCTTTAAATTCCATTAATAACTTGATTATTTCTTCGAGTCTTCTTTATTGAGTAAGGAGGTAACAAAGGTAGGTCTAGGCTCTTCGCTAGTACCTAAGTTAACTTCCGTTAACTCATCTATCGTAGATTTGATTTCTTCTTCGAATTACGGTGGAGCGTCTCCAATTTGTAAATCTTCGAGTTCGTCCGTAGTTTCCATGCGGTTTTCATTAGACTCGCAGGTGACAACCAAGCAAAATTCGGTATCATCAGGCGATCCTACGTGCTGAATCCGAGACCATGCTTTGAGTTGGGTGGACGACCGGAGTTATTCCATAAATTTTCAAAACGTTGTGATTGACCTTTTGTCCATTGTCGAGGTAAGAAACCACGGCTGAATTAAATTTTGAACACGGGGAGAGTACCACTCGAAAGGCAATTCCATTAATTCGATGAAGTAGCATCTTCAAGTTGTACATTATTTTCAGTTTTGGAGGAAGGAGCACCACGGTAGAATTTGATGGGTTTTGCACCACCGCTACGTACCTCTTTGACCTCCATACCCTCGATCTTATTAGAATGGATCGGGGTTAGGGTCATAGTATGTACGTAGTGGTTAATCTTCTCGTACATTGATTTGTATTCTTCATTCTTCTCATCTTCGAGAGGGATTCTGAATTGCGGCTTCTTTCGACTTATTGTCGCTGCTTCTTGTTTGATTTCTTTTTCTTCTTCAGAACTATCTTCCCAATCGACATTGATGGTTGGTTTCCTCTGTCCAATCGTCCTAACGTCTCTACCACGACCTCGTCCCCGGCCTCGACCTCGGATGCGAGTTGTGGAGAAACCTTCACCATCTCGCCGTAAGGGAGTGGTGAGTGACTGTTGGACTAGAACTTCAGGTTCTTCGTTGTCCCGAACTTTCCTTTGCTTCATTTGTTATGGTATCTACGGAGAAGATCGTTTTCTTCGGTGGTGCATAATAAAGTTGCATCTTCATGGATTCCGATTTCATGTACGGAGAACGGTTGTAAGTCACCTTTGATGCAACTGTTCCCCTCCATCGTAGTATTTGATGCAACTGATGTAGAGATGATGGTACCATCCTGTTTTCATGTATCCATGGTCGGCCCGAGTAGAGCGTTGAACGACGTTTCGAATCGATTATGTGAAATTTCGCGGTTGTCTTTGCTAAGTCACCGGTCTTCATTAGCGGTGTTATTGAGCCGAGGGCTCTTTCTCCTTTACGGTTGAATCCTCTTAATAACATTTTGTCCGCCTCGAGCTCGCGAGCATCGATTTCCAAGTATGCTAGCGTTCGAAGATTCATTATATTGATTGATGCTCCTGGATCCACAATACTGCGGAGAGTGTAAATTTTCCGATTGTAAGCTGAAATGTACAACGGTCGGTTGTGATCTGCTGATTCCAAGTAGTAGGTCATCGTCGCGTGAAGGTAACACCTCGTTGTTCCTTTAACGAGCAAGCCTCATCTAAGGAATCTCCGGCCATTTGAGCTAAGCAAATTTCCGGATCAAGTAAGGCCTTGATCAGAGCTTCTCTCATCTCCTTTGATAAGATGAGAGCATCGTAAATGCTTAGTTTGGCCGGTAGTTTCCTAAGATGGGCTAGCACGTTGTAGTCCACTTTATTTTCATGTGTCTCTGCTTCTTCTCGAATGGGTATTTCTTCTGTGGGGTTGGTTCTTCTCGAACAACCACCTGCTTTCCTTTGTCCTTTGGACCCATTCTCGGAGGTAGAACTTTTCCACTTCTTAAGTTGACTTCTGTAATTTCCTCTGAATCTATTGTTGAGCTTGCCGGTGTCTCTTCTTGAATCGGAATGACAGGCTCTTCCGGATTAGCTTCGAGTACGAAGGCTCTAACTCATTGTGATTGGAGCTCCTCGAAACTCGCGAGATAGATTCGTTGCTTGTTGAACTCTCGTAGCCTCCTTGATGGATGTCTTCTTCGTTATTTTGCTCGTCGAGATCGTGTATGATTTGAGAATTGTCGTTGGTATCGAAATCGATATCCGGATTATCGTTAGTTACGTAATCGTTAGAAACGAGTCAAACGTAGCCAACGCCATCACCCTTATCATTATATGATCCCACCGAAGTGAGCGAGATAATCATACGAGTCGGAGGTTCGAGGGATTTCTCCCCAGAATCGGAAACAACTATCTTAGGATAAGCGACCCCTAGTCCAGCCTTAGGTGCCTCGGTCTTCTCTTCTTCGTCGATTTTCTTCTTCTCTTCGATCGTCTCTTGTTGAGGTGGTTCTTCTATCGCAAGTGATAGTACCGGCTTAACGGGTTTCAAACTACGAATTGAAGCTCGCACCGAAGCGGTTTGGATGCTTGTCTAAAATCTTTTTCGAAGACCTCGTCCAAGCGGTAGTCCATCCATCGTCGGTCGTATAGGGATCTATCGGAATGATGGGATCGATCGAGACAACATTGACGGAACCTCCTTTACGGGGTTCCTTCATGTACTCCTTCGGGATCGTTATATTCCCTTTCCAGAAGGTTGTCATTGAGCCGACTTTTGAAGGTAATGCAATCTTCTATTTTGTGCCCAAGCATCCGGTGGTAAGGGCGAAAGTTGGGATCACCTTTCTTGTTGACTTCCTATGGTCTTTTAGGCTACGGCAGTTGGAAATCTGGAGTCTTCATCGAAGCTGCGGAACATTTTCGGCACTTTGCTTCATTCTTGAACGGATACTCCCTGCTCGAAGCTCCCTTAACGTACGTTGCGGACGAGGCGGTTGTTCATCTTGCTGAGATGAGTGATAGTTGGGCGGGGTTCTTGGTAATTTTGTTGTGGTTCTTGCGGCCGTTACGGTGGTATTTGCATCGGTTGCTTGCCTTTGTCAAGCTGCTGCAACGATCCGGATTTCTTTTCAAAAGTCTTTACAGGCTTTTGTTTATCCGTCTTGTCGGTGAAACTTAATTGCTTCGCCTCCTCTTGCAAGCTTCCGGCCTTGCTTAACAACTTCTCGAAAGTCTTAATAGTAAATCCCTTGAGGAGAAGTGCTATCGGGCCATGGATGCTTTTAAGTAAAATGCCGACTGCGTGTTGTTCTTGCAGTTGTGGTTCACACTTCATGCTTAAGTTCCTCCATCGAAGTATGTAGTCCACCAAGGTTTCATTCGGCTTTTGCTTCTCTACCACTAAATCACCTATAGTGATGTGGTGCTGAGCTCCGGCAAATCGCTTGATGAAGAGGTTCTCTAGCTCTGAGAACGTCTTCACCGAACCATTTGGTAATTCGCATACCGATCGAAGGCGATTCTCGACGGACTGGCGACGGGCGTCGGAAGAGTAATGCATCGCTCCCGCCGGCATTGCAACAAGCGGCACGAAAGTGTGCCACATCTTGTCGGGGGTTCCCGGTTCCGTCGAAGGTCTTGAACGAGAGGTGGTACGAAGCCTTTCGGGTATTGGACGGCGTCGAATTCTTCGGGTAAGGTCTACCCGTCCGAATGGATGTCCCGCTCTTCGATTGTGCTAAGGCTTCTCGCTCTCGTTGTTCCACCAAGTTCTTGATATCCTTTTCGGGAATCATACTCTTGTGTTGTATCCTTTTTCGGTGATCATCCCCATTGACGGACGTAATCTCCTTTCCTCCGTCTACGATGTGAATGACCTGCGGGGGTGTCTCTCTATGTGGTTGTACTTGACTGCGGAGAGTGGCCGGAGCTACGGCCATCTCTTCCATCCTTTTCGCCATTTGAGCGATCGTGTCGTCTTTCTCCCGAAGGCTGCCTTCTCATCGGTTCGGCTCCTCTCTTACTGCGGCTGCGGGAGCACCTTGCGAAGGCGATGAAGCTCGTGTCTCAGCCATGTTGATTTACGCGTATTCGTCGTCCATGAATTCCGATGAATCAATCTCGTCTCCGAACTTTTCTTCTCTTTCTTTTGCCGATCGTCGGATATCGGTTCTCGACTTTTCCATGGCATCTTCTAGCGGGGCTTCTGTGTGTCTTCGTGGTTGTCGTGCGATAGGCTGCCGGGTCCCCTTCTCACGAGTCCCCTTCATCGCGGTAGCACTTTCTTCAGATTCGAGTCTCTGGCGAGACTTTCTTTCTCGAGTTGCTTGTTTCAATCTCAGTTGCCCAGGTAGTGGGACGCCATACCATCCTTCTAACGGCGGAAGGTCTAGGACCGGATGGTGCGTCGGCCCAATGCTTGGAAGGTGGTATCCTCCTTAATTTGTAATCACGAGACGACAACGGGCGGACTAGCCTTCATTCTTTTACTTGGCTTTTACGTCATGATGGCGGGTTCTACTCGGGGCCCAAGACGGGATTTGGCGGCACCCGCCCTATCCTTCGTAGAATTTCCGATACGGGGCGATTTTCCTTCTTTGCTAACTTTTCTACCAAAGTTTGCGGTCGTGCAAACGGCGTAGTTCTAGTTCTTTTCTTGCGGCTATCGTTGTAATATGCGGGTCGTGGTAATGTGGCGACAATCTTGCGAATATTTTCTTCATCTTCGCGGCGGAGAGGGGATGAAACCTGCTTCCTCCCAAGAGTGGTATGTATTCGAGCAGCGGTGTATATTCGGCGATTCGGAATTTCCTCTAGGAAAGCAATTTCGGCGGCTACGGCTTCTCTAGCGATCCTTCTACTTCGTTTCTTCTTTGGGTCCTCGTTAGTGACGGAATCTTTGAGCTGGACCCGATTTCGAAAACGAGAAGGTCTTACGAGAAGATCTGTACCCTCCACGGTAACGAGTCCATCATAATTCTGGATTTCTTTCCCCTTTGATTTGGCAAAAGTCGGGGTAGGTGCGAAACAACTAGACCAGGTGGGGGTAGTAAGAACGGTCCTCCTGCGGACGGCGGTATTCCTCTTAGTCGGGATCCTTTGCGGAGGAGGGAATTCTTGGGTCGACCTAAGGTTGAACTCGAGCGGCGGCTCCTCGGCTTCGGATACCTTGTTCATCGGTGCAAAGAGGAGACGTCGGTGATCTTGACGTTCGTGTTTTCAAATCCTTGTCCGAATCGGATGATTCCATTGTCGGGCGGCTCATCCTTATAGACGGCGAGGTCCGATCCATTGGTAAAAGAGAAAATCGGTTTCGGGGCTTCCATTTCGCGGGGTAGATTACGGTTGTCGGTCCCGAGTTATGCTTCTTTTCTTTAGGACGAAAAGAAAGGAATTAAAAGAGTCGAACTCATTCTTGTTCATGTATTTATAAGAAGGAATCACTTATTAAAAGAATCACTTATTAGAGGGTTTGTTTATTTAGAACGGAGTGTTCGAAAGGTGTAGAGAAGGTAAGGAATCGAATCGGAGTTGGAAAGGAAAAGAGAGTCTTAAGCGAGACTTCTCGACTCAAAGGATCACTCCTAACTAACACTTATTGGGGGTCCACCCCACCTCAGAAATGAGGTAGAAGGATCTCGGAACCTCTATGTTTAGGGGTGTCTAAACAGTGGCTCCTAAATCCGAGAGAATGTTGGTTATACTTGTTCAAGGTAGAAATGAACATAGTATCCCGACGGAAAGAAGGGTAGTTTGATCCATAAGGGACATGGATGCACTACCGATTTTTGAAAACGGAATTGTCGATTAGAATGGAGAGAGGAACTATCCCCGGCGGAGTCGCCGAAGTTGTCGGCATATTTTTAGGTTTGTGGTGTTGTATTTTTTGAAAAGGGGTCGCCTACGAAATTGTCGGCGAATTTTTAATTTAATTTAAATATAGATATAATTTAGAAAGTAGTATTTGATTTTGAAAATAATTTTAAATTTGAAGATTTTAAGATATGAAATCAAACCGATCTCACATCCCAGAATAGTTTATATAAACGAGCACCGCATCACGAAACCGTGTATCTATCACGAGGATAAACACACTTGCTTGATGGTGGGGCTCGATTAAATAAACTAGAAGATTTGTGACATCCGTTTGGTACGCGAACCAATTTTATAAGCCAGACAAATTCCCTCGCTTAATATGAAAACATTAAACGGGGTTTATATTACACGGGTTCTTTAAAATTCCCTATAAGGGCAAGCCCCTATAGTTAATTACATCTTAAGTGACGGGAATCACCTAAGAAAACTCTCGATAATAATCGATAATTACTGCTCTCAAGAATTTCGAAGTTTAAGTTTTCAAAGAATTGAATTTTTGAATCTCGATAGGGAATGGATCAAGTTTGGAACATTTTATTTTGGGAATTCGAAAGGAAGAAAAGTAGGAGAAATTACGGATTCGAAGTGAACTTCGATAATCTCCCGACTATCCTATTGTTTGGCTTGGATTTAGGAAAGTCCTAATGTTTATTTAATGTTTTAATCTTGTCGATTTTAATTAATTAGGACTTATATTCGTATGATAAAATCATACAAATAGCCTCGGAAGATATGAGGGTTTATGTCGTATCGGACGACTACCTCGGAATCCTAAGGCTAGGTTAGGGCTTAATTTGCAATCTGCAAATGCCTAACGAAGAGTTGAGGATTTATGTTGCACTAGGCAAACTACCTCGAAGTCCTATGGCTTTGTTGTTTAATTCTAGGAAAGTTTTCTTTGAAGTAGGTTCGAGTTTCTTGCGACGACGATGGCCGTCTTTGCCCATCATGCTCAGAGCTCCTTGTTGTTGCGAGAGGTTTAGTTTTAGAAATCATAAATCGGGGGATGAGAAAAGTGTTTTGGTTTAGAGAAGTCTTAATTTCCAAGTGTTTTTTGTGTTTTAATTAAAACAAATCTTAAAGTTGATTATAACAACACTAGGTTAAGATCCCACGGTTCCATCCTTCAGGCATCATTATTTTTATCGGATTCACTTAGTCCGGATGAATTTGCTAAGCTCAGTTGAATGAGTTCCACACTTTCATTTAGACCGTGGGAAATCCCGTTAGCAACACGTAGGTTACATCATCCGAGGTATTCCCGATCATCCAACGGGACGTTTTAATTCGAGTTGTAATTGTAGTTTTGTGTTACTGTTTGTGATTAAATTTTGAGTTGTCTTATATTTTGAAATGTTGTGGAGGTGAATTTTATCTTGTAGTGTCTTTTAATTTAGTTATGGGTTTCGGTTTTGGTTTCATCCTAAAGGTGTAGGTTTTCATGCAACTGTTGTTTATCATGCAAGAAAAATAAGTGCGATGCGATTAAATAAATTATCGTAAAGTAAATCGCAATAAAATAAAAGCGTACACTGGAGGGTCTTCCCGTCATCCCAAGTTGCACTTAAAACACGGTTAGAATATTTAAGCGAGTTCTAGGTAAAGCTAAGGTAAGGGTTAAGGTTTTCTACCAAATTCCTAATCCTATAGCTAGTCATTTCCTATGACGTCTGAGGTTCCTTGTGTTTTTAGTTTGAAGACGATTTTCTTCATCAAAGAACAATTAAGTTCGATTGTTCTTATAAACATCCTATCATATTGAGGAAGTGCTTAAGAAGAATCTTAAACATCTTTTCGATATTTCTAGGATTGTTTTAAGTCCAAATGAATTTAATTATGTAAATGAATCGATCGTCCGAGGTTTTCGAGTTTTGTTAACTTGCTCGAGTGAACTAGGATATTTGAATGTCACTATAAGTGAAGTAACATTTCATTTGATATTCCGTTTAGGAGTTATGATAATTAAAGCTTTTAAGGGTAAATTGGTGTTTAATGGTTTGTGATTTAACTTAATTTCAATTGAAGGGTTTAAATTTGGAATAGTGTTCAAGTTATTTTAGAGCTTATTTCTTTATGTCTTAGGTGATGTTATTTAATTGACTTAATTTAATTTAATTTAATTTAATTTAATTTAATTTAATTCAATTTAATTCAATTTAGTTTGATTTGATATTACATTAAATTAATTTGATTTAATTTAATTAATATTATTTTTAATTTAATTTGATTTAATTTAATTTAATTTAATTTATTTAATTTAATTTAATTTTTAATTTAATTTAATTTAATTTAATTTAATTTTTAATTTAATTTAATTTTTAATTTAACTTAATTTAATTTAATTTAATTTTAATTTAATTTTTAATTTAATTTTTAATTTGATTTTTAATTTGATTTAATTTTATTTTTAATTTAATTTAATTTTATTCATTTTAATTTTAATTAAAATTTTAAAAGAGTTCAATAATTTAATTTTAGTTTAATGATTAAGTCTTTTAATGTTTTAAATTTGAATTATCATTTTAATTAAGAATTAAACATTAATGAGATGATTAATTTAGGGATTTTTAAATTAAAGAATGAATCTCTTCCTAATAATATCCCTATTTTAATAATTCCAATTTCATTATTCTTCCAAATTTAATCAATTATTTAATTAAAGTTTAATCATTTTAAATTGCTTAATGGGTTTCTACCCTTCAATTATTAAATTTCAATCATCCAAATCAGGTTAGGATCAAATATTTTACTTGTTAATTTTTTATTAAACCTAAAGTTTTAATTAAGGATTAAAGAAATTTAATTACCACTTTACCCTTTAAGCTTAATAATTTCATAACTCATTAAATTGAACTCAAATGAACTTGAAATTTTTATGTGACTTCACTCATATGTCAATAAAGACATTAGAGGAGAAAATGTGATTTTTCTGTATTTAATTTATTTATATAATTATTTTTGGTAGAAAATAGAGATTTCCAAGGAAAATTTAATAACATGACCAAGGAAAAGTTTCTGTCCTTAAGAAAATTATGGGACATTCCTAATGACCAGAGGACCACTTGGACCAAATTTTGTGATTTTTTGAATTATATTTTATTTATTAGAATTATTTTAAGTTCTGGAGTATTAATTAATTTAAAAATAAAATAAATGTTGAAAAATGAATTTTATGTTTTTCAAAAATCTCTCTGATATCAAGGAAATCAGAGAAGCAAATTTTGCAATTTTCTGATTTTTCTATGATTTATTATAATTATTTTAGTGAAAATGCTAGAAAATACATTTTTTAAATTTTAAAATTACCCTAGAACTTTAAAAATTAATATCTCACCAAATAGGCCTAAGAAAAATATGGGGTTTGTTCTTAAGTGATTAAAATTCAAAATGTGACATTTTGGTGAATTTTATTATTTTTGTGATTTTTATTATTTTTTAATTATTAAAAATATTAAAATAATATTAAAAATCAACTCTTTTAGAAAATTGAAATTTTAATTTTCTTAAATTCCCCTGATATCAGAGAGGCTCCAAAACCAATTTGGTGAATTTTTGAAAGGTATTTTGAAAGTTATGAATTTTTAAAGTTTAAAATGACTAAGTGGCTTAATCGACCCATTTAGTAGGGCTAACCAAGTCCAATTGACTTCAAGTTTTTATGGTGGGTTCCTCTGATCCTAAAGGTCAATGGAGAATTGATTTGAAGTCAATTTGATGTATGGTTAGCTCTAATTAATTAGAGATCTATTTTGAGATGTTTAAGCCAATTAAGGTTGTCTAAAATGAACTAACTCAAAACCTATTTTTCCTAGGGTTCTCTGGTCATAAGAAACATCATCAAATTTTCCTAGAATTTATTTCACAACATGCTAATTTTTGGAATTAAAATACTCAAAACAGCAACATGAATTTGAAAAATAAATAACTTTTCACAGAGGTGGCCTACGACCTTGGAAAATTCGGGGAATGTTCCCAAGTTCCAGAGGCTTCAAAAGCCCTATGGTCTCATGCCATGGTGAATTGTATGAATGCATGGAGAATTAAAACAATGCAGGGAGTAAATAATTAATTAAAAATAAAATACTGGACAAAATTAATTAATTTCTTTTCCACATTATTCTCCTCTATTCAACGAGCAAGAGGGTATTTTTATTTTATTTTTCTGATTTTTCTACACAAAGATATGAATTTTTGAAGTTTAGGGAATTAAATAAATAGAAAATACCCCTAATTTTCTATTTATCCACGCGGCGCCGCGTCATCCTCAGCATCTCCGAACGCACACGCGTCGCGATCCCATTCGACGCCGCCATCCGCGTCAGCGCTCCCGGGGCCCGCTGTATCGCTCCGTCTTCTGATCCGACACGATCCTGGCCGTCCGTCCGCGCGTGTATTAAATGGACGGCATCCGTTCATCGTCCCCAAGTGTCCTCACCCGAGAGCCGTCCACACTAAATCCACAATATCTCACTCGATACTCGATGGATTTTCATGTTCTTATACTCTATGGATTCGTCTCGAAGAGACGAACACATCTATACGGTTATCATGCATTGAAATTAAAGCATTTGAAATGGAGAATCTCCGAAGCTCGGGATGAAGAATTGAGCTCATACCTTAGCTGCGAGAGGTGAAGCCTCGATCGAGAGATGCTCGGCACGTTCGTTGGAGGCTGCGGGAGGCTAGGGATGAAGCACGGGGATGTGGTGAATTGCCTAGGTGTGATTTCCACCAAGGCTGATCACAACCTTTGGAGTACGGAACAAGCTGGGTGGCTACGGAGATGGGGCTTTTGCTTGGTGGACACCTTCTCTTGGTACGGTGAAGGTGTAGGACCAATCGATTTGAGGATTGATCCACTTGTGGAGAAGTGTCCTGGTTTTGGGCTTGGATTTCGACTGCGAAATTGAGCTCGCGAGAGAAGAAATGGTAGGGGGATTTCGGTGGGGATCAAGTGCTCTGTGTATGGGAGAGTAGTACGGAACAATTTTGGCGAGTTTCCTTAAGGTTTGTTTTTCAGCACTTCTCTTTGGCCGAGAGAGTGAGGGGTTTAAATAGGCATGGTGGAGGCTCTCCCGGGGGTGTTGAGGGCTGGGATCGGCTGCTCCGGGCATGTGAAGAACAGCCACAATGGCCGCTGGGGATGGGGCGGCTCGGCGGGTGAGAATTCCAAAGTTGGCTCACATGTGAGCTTTCGGCCATGGTGTTTTTCGGCGGCGGGGTGGCTAGCCGGCGAGGCGAGGGTCACCCTCGGGGTCGGGTGGGTCGGGAGCGGGTGTTTGTGCAAGCGATTGGCAATGGCCAAGTGTAAAGGCTTTGATCCAAAGTAGAATGGGGCATGGCTAGTTTTGGGTCTAAATGGGTCAACTCACCCATTTGGGCTTGGTGCAGCCCTCGAGGTGGCTTTGGGTGCTTGTGGGGGATCAAAGGGATCGCTTGGTTTGGCATGGAGAAGTCTCCATCCAAATATATTTGGATTAAATTTAGGTTTAGGTGAATCATGATTAAGGCTAATGAGCTTTAGGGATTAAGGAAAGGGTCCCTCCTTCCTACCCAATATGGTATGGTGGAGTGTCCAAGGCTCTCATGGCTCACATGTGGCTCATGCATGGCTTCATGGCTCACCTTTGGCTTGGGGAAAGCTTGGTCGATTTCATGAAAATGGATTATAGGAATTTTTTGGTAATTTGATGGAAATTTGTATGGAACTTGATTTGGAATGATTTGATGATGAATTTAGGACTTAGGTATTGAGTTTAGTTGAAAGTATGATGAGGGGAAATGTCATATGGGCTTTGGGACCAATTTTGAGCCTTTGGATGTGGTAAAGGATGGGCTTTTAAAATGGTTTAGGAAAGTGGGCTTTTGAATTTTAAAATGGATTTTGGGATGAAATTTTGGTAAAGGCTTGGGCCAAATAATTGTTGAGTTTGGTTTAGGGATGTGTCATGAGTGGTTTGAAACAAATTTGAGGTGATTTGGGTTTGAATTGGGTTGGATATGGGCCTTTTTGGTAAAGAGGCTAAGGTGGGCCAAAATGGGCTACCATGGGCCAAAGTTGGGCTAGAGTTGAAATTGATGTAAAATTAATGTTGGGAAATGTTTATGGGAGTGTTTCAAAGAGGTTTTGGCTTTGGTTAGGTTTTGATTTTGGGATTTGGGCTCATTTGGGCTAGGTTTAGGTTTAGGTCGAAATTGGGCTTTTTGATTTTGGGTTGAATTTGAGTGGGGTTTGGGTCTAAATTTTGGGCAAATCATGTTAGTGTTTTGTTTATGGGGATGTTAAGGAAGATTTAGAAAAGATTTGGGGTTAATTGGAGTTGAATTGGGTGAGTTTGGGTTAGGTTTGGGTCATAGGTCCAAATTGGGCTTTAAGGCCAAAAGTGAAATTGGATCCCAATGCCAATCAAATTGTGCTTGGATTTGGTCTAGATTGGTGTTGGGGATGTTGAATTGAAGTTTAGAATTGAATTGGATCAGAATTTAGGTCAATTGGGTAGGTTAGGTTTGACATTGGGTTTACTTTGGGTTAAAATGGGTCAAATTGGGGGTTTTGATAAAAGTGGGGTAAATTGACAAAATTGGCCCATGGTGTAGTTGAACAAAATGAAATTGGGAATATTTGGGATTTTCTGGAATTTTCTGGGAATTTTCTGAATTTTTGGATTTTTTGGCTAAGAGGGGTATTTTGGGTATTTGGAGGGTATTGGGAGGTATTTTTGGAATTTTTGGTATTTTTGGTTATGGATGATTAGTTTGCGTGATGTGGAAATGTTTGGGAATAATTTTGAGGAATTTTGGGTAATTTAGGTGATTTTTGAGAAATTTGGGCTATTCAGGGCTTTGGGTAGGTTGGCGGGTGTTGGGTCCCGGGGGTCAAAAATTAAAAATTTGGAAAATGGAAGATTAGGTGAATGTAAGTGGAATAAAATCATCTTGGTTGAGCCATGAAGCCATATCAAGCCCACATGAGCCATGAAGGGACTCATTTGAGGCATTCACTATGTTGTTCCTAACCTCTTAGCCGAGGGCTTAGGGGTTAAGGACCATCCATGTGAATCATCTGCATGAGTCGAGGAGGTCAAGTCGGGTATGGGTGTGTTTTAGGAGGTGTATGGAAGTGTAGTGTATGAGTGTAGTGTGTGTGTAAGTCAGCCCCTTCATCGGACCGAGGCCACCGGGGCGGTCCTAAGGCCGAAGAGTCCTATAGGAACTCATCCTTTAAACCTCCACACTTGATTTCAACCCTCTAGGTGATTAGGGGTCTACAGTCAAGTTTGTGGAGTTTGCGGGGAGTTAAGAAGTGGTTTAAAATTCTAGATGGTGGATCCCGATTCTAGTCCTCTAAGATAGTCGAAAGGAAAAGCCTAAGGCTAGATCCTAAGTACTAAAGAGAAGAAGAGAAGACCTCATCAAAAATGAGGTCAACACCATTGCTTACAATAGAAGCAAAAACTGATTTGCTGAAAACTTTTAAACCCCAATCCACTACTAGCAATTGGTTTACAAACTTTGTCCCAATTAGACCAATGCATTTGCCTATGTTGACCTTCGCAAAGAAATTTATTGAAAGTAATAGAAAGTAATTTTTGAGTGCTTTTCTTCATCTTAATCATCTGAAGGATATAAAGAGGACAAGTGGTTAATATACTCTTAAGAAGAGTTATTTTACCACCATTAGATAAGAATGAATTTGTCTAGCACTGAATTTGAGCAGAAATTTTAGAAACCACTTCATCATAGTGAGAAAGTCTTAGTCTAATTTTAATTAAAGGAAAACCCAAATACTTAAGTGGAAATTTGGCTTCTTTGAAACTAGTGAAATCAGTAATCCATTTCTTAGTATTCACCTGAGCTTTGGAGCTGGCTAAAAAATGGCATTTGGATATGTTAAATGGCATACCAAAGACTTCTTCAAATTCAAATAAAGTTCTCATTAGACACCTTATGGAGTTCTTACTTCCGTTACAGAAAACAATTACATCATCAACAAATGCAAGGTGGCTGACCAACTGGCTAGATCTATGCTGATACTGAGTGTAAGGATGATTGATCTGAGCTTGATTAATAAGCTTAGAGAGATA
>JAKZJZ010002179.1:0-19396 GCA_022702705.1 Papilionanthe hookeriana x Papilionanthe teres
TCCAAAAAAGAGATATATATATTGATAGAGTTCTGAATGAGACCGAATTGTACGTAAATTGATGAATTTGAGTAAAATAATAATATTAAAATTAAACAAAAGAATTTTGGATAGATAAAAATAAAAAATTTAATGCACACCTCCTCCTCGTATGCTCGGTCGAAACCCACGCATGCCTTTTCCATTCGGTGAGTTCCTAGCTGAATCCCTAACCGGTCACTCCTTTCAAATTCGATCATCTCCTTCCTCGTTGACCTTCTCCGCCGGTCACACACTTGTAACCGTTTTCTCGCCAAAATGCATATTGTAACTGATGTGCCATCAACAAATTTCATCATTCGACACGAATCTCGATGCAATCATTTGAGTAAGAACTATTCAAATTTTGATAAAAAGTCATCTAGAGCAACGATTATAGTTAAACTGACCGGCTCGATGAGACGGACCTAATAACTAGTCCAATCAGAGTCAAATCAAACCAAGATCAAGTCATTAAACCATTCTTAGAAGATTTATGGACACATTTGGAAGGTCAAATAAATTTCGACACTAGCAAGCCTATACTCGAATCAAGCGTCTCGACAAGACGAATCCAATGAGCCCAAGATCACTCAATTCTGACATCGTTAAGGTTATAAAATGCCCCTTAAACATTGTTTTATCATAGGAAACCCTCTAGACCGTCCGATCAAAATGACTGCATTAATTGTGCCCAAAAAACTATAAATAAACCCCAACCCTCACATGAAGGTGGGCTGAAACCTGAAGAGAGCCTGAAGCCTTGAGGAGAAGTTGCAGCTTAACACCACCGCCGACCTCCGCCGACCGCCGTCGACACCCGCCGACCTCCATCTACCACCGTCGACCTCCGTTGATCACCATCGATCGCCGTCGACCATCACCTACCTTCGTCAACCAAGGTCGATCTCTGTCATCGATCATCACCGACCTCTATTAAACTCCGCTAACCGTCGTCGACCACCGCTAACCACCATCGTCAATCACCACCAACTAGACGTTGTCAATCGACATTATAATCTAAAAAATATAATTACCATTTCTCATCTGCAGAATAAGAGATTCCTGTAATCATCAATCAATAACGAATTTTCGCAACTGGGTCAGGCCTAGTGGTTTTTCCCTTTTTCGGGTTTTCCGCATAAAAACTTTTGGTATCATCCCAGGTTATTTTTATTTCATCTGAATGTGTGCTAAATTCTCATGTAACGCTAAGACGATAATCTTTTACTCTACCGCCACGATTTTTCTGGCACGCATCACTAACTTTCTATTTCAAAACCCTAGGCGATTTCTTTGTTTTGGGGATGTTTCTTCTCACTAATTCTCACCGCTGATGAGTACCTTACCTCCTCTTTTTCGGCTATAAATACCTCTCTTATGGAGAGAGTTCGGGTGCGAAAATTTTGTGTGTGAAATTGGCTTTTCTCTAAAGCTTAGTTCATGATCTCCTTCTTGCTTTCGGTACGTCTAAAGTTTTTGGGCATTTAGTTGTAAGGATCTCTTCTCAGCCCTTTCCTGGTTAATGGAATATCTTATTTTAGAAAGGTTTTCATTTAGACTTTCTCCTCCTCGTTTATATTTGTTGTGATTTTTTTTTATTTATTTACAAGAGAAACAAGATCTTCTTATGGGTGAAGGAATCTAATGTGTTTTCAATATATATTGTACACGGTTTTTGAATAAGAATCTAATATTCTCTTAGAACCCCTAAAGTATACGCTCATTGGTAAGTTTTCCTTTGCTCATCCACGGATGGAGGTTATTCGGAAATTTTTTGCGGATCTTCATTTGCATGGTGATTGGAAGTTAGGTTTGATTGATAACCGGAATTTGATGATTAAGCTTCAACTCGAAGAAGATTATACTCTTCTCTTTTCAAAAAAAATTCTTAGTATTGAGAAATGCTATCTTAAGATTCTTAAATGGACGCCGGATTTTAATCCGGCGGAAGAACCTCCTGTGGTGCCGGTTTGGATTAGATTTCCAGGTCTTAAGTTGCAATACTATAATCCTAAGGTTCTTTATTCTTTAGGAACTGTTTATGGTAAACCGTTGAAGCTTGATTCTGCGACTAGTATGTTAACTCGGCCTTCGTTGGCTCGTATTTTAGTCGAACGGGATGTTACTACTGTGTTTCAGGATTCTATTTGGTTGGGCAATGACAACGATGGTTACTGGCAGAAAGTTGAACTTGAATTTGTTCCACATTATTGTAGTCATTGCAAGATTTTTGGACATCTATTTTCTTCTTGCTTTATTGCACATCCTGAGTTGCGCAAGAATTTTCCCAAAGCTAAGATGAATCAAGATGTTAAGGTTAATGGAGGAGTTTCTGCTCCTCCTAACATCTCTTCTTCATTAATTGCTTTTGAGACTGTGGATCCCAATCGTAATGTGATTATATCTGATCCTCCTGCTACGGCTAAGGTAAATGAAGGTGGTTCTGTTCTTGCTCTCAATTCTACTTCTTTAACTGATAATGATAATGTGAATCCCAATCTTAATGCGAGTATTCCTTTATCTGTTGACTATTCTGCACATAATGATTTTGTGTTAGTGAAGGATTCTATGGTTCCTCCACATGCTGATTTGATCAACGAGGATCCTAAAGCCAATCAGATACATAAATCAACCAATAGTTCTGATCTTACTCTGGGTAATTTTACTACTAGCACTGATTTTAATAAGGATGTTGAGCAGCATTCTTTAATTACTTTTCCTACAGATACTTTAATTAATCAGTCTTCTTCCCATGAGTGTAATAAAGCTAATGATGAATGGATGGTTCAAAGGTCTTCCAGGAAAAGAAAGATTAAGAATAATCGTGAATCTGATTTTGTTTATACAGTTGCTCTGCCATCTCAAGTGCGGGTTTCTGACAAGGATCAATCGGGTGCTAAAGATCTCAAAGGAGGAATTTCATCCAATGAATTTTAAAACTATGGTTTGGAATATTAGAGGCATTGCTAAGGCTAATGCTACCAATCGTCTTAAACATTTGATTCGCTCTAATCATTTTCTTTTCTTTGGTAACATGGAACCTCTTGTTGCTGTTAATAATAATGATCTCTACTTGAAACGTTTTAGTAAATTTAATTCATTTGTTAATTGCAATAACAAAATCTGGTTCTTTTGGCAAGATTGTTTGGATATTGATATACTTATCAATCATAAACAATTTTTGCATATTAGAATTAGCTATGCTAATATATCTTTTCTTTTTACTGTGGTTTATGCAAGCTGTATCAAGCAAGATATATTAGATATTTGGGGTCTTTTTAAAATGCTTAATGAAGGTAATGAAGCTTGGATCATGGGGGGTGATTTTAATATGATCTCTTCCCCAACTGAGAAACAAGGTGATATTCCTCCTTCCTTATCTCTTATAGATGGTTTTAATGAAGCTTTGTTGAGTGCTAGTTTATTTGATTTGGGTTTTTCTGGGAATCCCTTTACTTGGTATAGGAGGAATACTTTTGAGATATTAGACCGTTTTGTTGCTAACCCCCAATGGTTTAGTCTTTTTTCCCACTATAAAGTTAAGCATCTTACTATTACGGCTTCTGATCATGCTCCTATTGTTTTAAGTATTTTCATTAACTCAAGCTATCATTCTTCCCACTTTAGATTTTTTAAGATGTGGACTCTTCATAAGGATTATAATACTTTTTTGCATGATAATTGGTCTCTTGATGTGAATGGTAATGCTGGATATCGTCTTTGGCAATTACATAAGAATTTTGCTTCTAAGTTAAATCATTGGAATTGGAATTCTTTTGGGAATGTGCATAAGAATATTCAGTCGATTGAGACTAATATTCAATCTTTGGAGAAGGATTATGCTAATAATATTATTGATTTGGATATTCTTATCCAGGAACATAAGAATCTTAATGATGCTATTGCTAAACAGGAAAGTTTTCTTGCTCAGAAGGCGGCTAATATTCATTATTTGGATGGTGATCGTAATTCTAAGTATTTCTTGGCTTGTATTAAGGCTCGTAGGAATATTAATTTTATTACTTCTATTACTACTGAGCTTGGTGAGAAACTCACCAATGTTTCTGATATTGCTAATAATGTTGTTTCTTATTTCTCTAATTTGTTTCAGTGTAATGAGGCGTATAAGGGTATTATTAATAAAGATCTTTATAAGGATATTATTCCTTTGAATAATAATCTTCTTACAGCTATTCCTCAAGCTGAGGAGATTAAAGCTATTTTTGATGAAACGGAGGAAGGTAAAGCGGCTGGTCCAGATGGATTTTCTCTGGAATTTTACACTTCTGGTTGGGATGTTATCAAGGAGGATGTTATTAAGGCTATTCAGGAGTTCTTCCTTGGGCAAGATTTGCCTAGGTACTTCAAATCCTCTCATATTGTCTTAATTCCTAAAATTAAAAATGTTTCTAATTGGAGTGATTTTAGACCTATTAGCTTAAATACTGTGATTTCTAAAGTGATTTCTAAGCTTATTGTTAAGAGAATGCAACTTGTGCTTAATCATATTATTACTCCTAATCAAGCTGCTTTTTTACACGATAGAAATATTTGTGATCATGCTCTTCTTGTTCAAGAATTACTCTTGGACATTAATTATTGTAATAGAGATGGTAATATCCTCTTTAAAATGGATATTAAGAAGGCTTTTGACTCTATTCGTTGGGATTTCATTATGGAGTTCATGAAGGCTATTGGATTCAATGAGGCTTTCTGTTCTCTTATCTATAGAATTCTTGATAACAACTTCTACTCTATTCTTATTAATGGTTCTAGCTATGGTTTTTTTAAAGCTTCTAAAGGTATTAAGCAAGGTGATCCTCTTTCTCCCTACCTCTTTATCATTGCATTTGATTATCTTTCTCGGAGTCTGAATGCTCTTTATTGCAAATTTCCTTCTTTTAATTACCATAATAAAGGTCATATGAGCATTTCTCATTTAAGTTTTGCAGATGATTTGATTATTTTTACTAATACTAATAAGAGGTCTATCAAGAAAGTTTGGAAGGAGTTATCTTTATTCCAATCTTATTCTGGTTTATCTTTAAATGTTTCCAAATGTTTTTTCTACTGTGCCAGGCATATTTCTTTAAATAAAAAGGATTGGATTTCTTCTTTTACTCGCTGTAATAAGGTCTCTTTGCCTTTGACTTATTTAGGATTTACCCTTGACAAAGGTATTAGTAGGAGGTCTCATTGTGCTAATCTTTATGATAAAATTATGAACAAATTGAATTCTTGGGAGAACAGTTTTCTTTCTTTTGGAGGGCGTATTACTCTCCTGAAAAGCATTCTTACTTCTTTGCCGCTTTATTCTCTTCAAGTTATGAATATGCCTTTAAGTATCATTCAGAGTTTAGAGAAGCTTTTTAATAAGTTCCTTTGGGAAAGCAAGGATCATTCTTCTTATCATTGGAAAAGTTGGAACAAGCTTTGTAAGCCTGTTAGTCATGGTGGTTTAGGATTTAGAAGTATTGCTTTTTCTATTAAAATCAATCATATGAGATTGTGGTACAGATTTCGTAAGGGGAATTCTCTTTGGGCTTCCTATCTTAGGGCTAAATACTGTGGTACTCTTCATCCTTTACAATGTACTGTTGCTATTAATGATTCTTATATTTGGAAGGCCATGCTTAAAATGGCTTGGCTTATCGAAGAGCTAATTTGTTGGGATATTGGTAAAGGAGATTGCTCCTTTTGGTATGAAGATTGGTCCGGTCGGGGTATTTTGGCTGATTGGTATGGAGGTCCTCAGCATATTGGCCTCAAAGTTAAAGATTTACGGAATGATAATAACTGGTGCATTTCCAGTGTCGCTTGCTTGTACCCATGAGCTTGATGCTAAGTGCATTTCTTCTATTCCTATATCCAATGATAAGAAGGATGTTCCTCAAATTAAAGGTAAATTGGGTGAGTCTATCTCTCAGACTTTTGCACGTTCTTTTCAATGCTTTCAGGGTATGGATCTTATGTGGCTTTGGAATAAGTGGCTTAAGCCTTCCATTTCTTTTTTTATCTCGGAGAATTTTTCATAAGATCATTCCTATTGATAATATTTTGAAATTAAAAGGGCTTAAATTTCCTTCTAAGTGTTGTTTTTGCAATAGCCAGGAAGAAAGTCTTAAGCATTTGTTTCTTAACTGCTCTTTTACGGTGGAGGTTTGGAAGCAGGTTCTTAATACTCTGCAACTTAATTATCTTGATTTTAATTTTACTTCTATTGAATGTCTTTTTGATAGCTGGAAGCGTTTGGGTAATCAGCCTTTTATTGTCATTCCTGCGGTTGTGTTATGGTTCATATGGATTTCCAAGAATAATTTCAAATTCCATAATCTGCTTCCTAAGGTTTCGAATACTGTTTGCCTTATTCGTAGCCACCTTATGAAAGGTTTTAAATGGGCTTTAAGTTCCAAATTTCCTGCTAAACTAAGGAAGACTTTGCAGATTTTGCATATCTCTACTCCTGTTATTAGTTTGATGTCTGCTCGTTCATTGGAAGAAACCTAATTTTCCTTTTATTAAGCTTAATCGTGATGGAAGTTGGAAGCCTAATAGTGGCTAGTGTTGGGGGTATTTTCGGGGATGTGCTTGGGCTACCTATTTGTTGGTATGCTTCACCGTCCATTTCGGTGTCCCCGCTTGTTGCTGCTGAAGTCTACGGGTTTTTGGGTTACAAGTGGCTCTTAATAGAGGTTGGAAGTATTTACATGTTGAAACTGATTCTTTAATTTTGTCCAAGTCTTGTAATTTGCAGGTTTGTCATCATTGGAGTTTGAATGTGCTGATGAAGAGAATTTTTCAGTTGGCCAATCACTTTTCTATTATTTGGACGCATACCAAGCGAGGAGGTAATAATGCTGCGCACTGGGCTGCTAAGTATGGTCTGAGTCTTCAAAATCCTTTTATTTCGTTTCTTATTCCTTATGAATTATTTGGAATTGTTTTGAATGACTGTTTGTAGTTTCTGTGTCGTGTGTGGGGTGTGAGTTGTACTTTTTATTTTTTTGGAGAGAGGTCCTTAGATTCCTCTTTTTTTTGTGTGCGTTGTACGGGTGAGGTTAGATAGGAACTCTCTCCCGGTTTTGTACTTTATTTTTATTATTAACACGTAGGGAGCATAAGTCTCCTTTAACTAAAAAAAAAAAAAATGAAACATGGCTCCATTTTTTTTAAGAGAAAGCAAGATTCACGTGCATATGATGATTAGCTGTCGAGATCTCTTTGGATTTTCATATTGGCATATGAGATAAAATGGGTTAAAGATCAATCCGTACATGCATGTGATTTGAATTTTATATGATTGTTTGAAACATCTTTGCTTTAGAAAATTAAATTTCAGATTTCTTCCAGGAAACAACTTGTTGTTCTCTGTTATTTCTCTTTTAATATTGGCTCTGAAGGCGGTGAAGTTTATTTTGATGTCGAGAATTCCTATCAAACTTAATGTTGGAATCAGAACTATTCTCCTATTTCTTTTCTTTGGAAAGAATTAGCAATACTTAACATGTGAACATAGTTGTTTAGATTGATCAGCATAGAAGTGCTTATGACTGGAGATATACATGTCCTGTATCTATTCAAGAGAAGCTTGATTCCATGCCTTATAACCCTTTCTGATTTCTGTTTTGTAGGTTGTATAATCAAATTCTTAAAAAAAGGTTGAGAAGGGAATGCATTTTTTTTCAGTTTAATCATCTTCGAATAACTGCTATAATGATTTCAGTATTGGTATATGTGTAGCTTTTCTTAAATTAACTTCTCAATTTCAAATGTTAGCTATCTGCAGGTTTCTTTTGCCTTAATGACCATAGCTACAGTAGAAATAACAATAATATTGATTTATAGGGGGGTTCTTCAAATAATTTTTAATATTCATTGATGACGTTAACAACAATAATTTTTTCTTTCTCTGTATAAATACAGATAACATTAGAGCGAAAAATCTGATACATCAATGAGTCAAAAGGCTCAGAGCAAGAGTAAACTTTTAAAATTTGCTTTCAAAATTTCCCCTTGGTATGATGTAATATACATTTAAGACTATGGAGCGACACAGGTAATAAAATAATAAATAAATTGTATCATTTCATGCAGATTATATTAGTAAGTATTAAGCTTAGATTGATATTAAATTTATTTAAGTGATTGTACTAATACAAGGTTTTTACAAAATAAATAAAAAACTAACTACTATGAATAAAAGTATTGATACGCCACCAATAAATTTTCACCGTCTTGTATGAATCTCGAGGCATGATATGTATCTCGAGATGATATTTTGAGCAAGAAACATTCAAATTTTGATAAACAGTCATTTAGAGCTCCGATTTCAGCAAACTTATAGTCAAACTGACTGGCTTGATGGGAGAAACCTAATGACGTCAAAGTTAGACAAATCTGAGTCAAATCAAGCTTTGATCTAGTCATTTAACTGTTTTTTGATGATTTATGGACACATTTGGAAGTTTAAATAGATGTCAAATTCGATAATTTTATAGTCGAATCGAGTGTCTCGATAAGACGAATCCAACGAGCCCAAAATTGCTTAATTCTAACATCGCACTCAAATGTTCATTAAAGGACGTATGATCAAAGGAAGTTCTCCAGACCGTCCGATGAAAATGTTTAATATTGCTGCATTAATTGCACCGAGAACATTATAAGTAGAGCCCCACCCCTCAAATGAGGAAGGAGACTTAAAGCGTCAAAGAGTACTTGAAGTATTGAAAAGGAGCTGAAGTCCATAACCATCCCGATGGTCGCCGACTATCGCTTATCGCCGTTGACCACTGCCGGCCGCCGTCGACACCCACCGATCGTCGTCAGCCACTGTCAACCGCCACTAACCAGACGATCACCGTCGATCATCACTGACCGTCATTGCCCGCCGACAGTTGTCGACACCAGCCTATCGTCGTCGACACCAGCCGACTGTCATCGACACCCGCCCACCTTCATCGACTACCGCCGGCCTTCTTTGACCACCGCTAGCCTTTGTCGACCAATGTCGGTCGTGTCGATGCCTGCTGATCATCGTCAGTCACTGTCGACTGTCATCGTTGATCACCACCAACCAGACGTCTTCAGTTAACTTGGAAAATACCGTTACCCTTTTGTCTGTGCGATAATGATCGTTGTAATCATGTACTAATAGTGAATTTTTACAGCTGGGTCAGGCTCCGTGGTTTTTCCCTTTACTGGTTTTCTATGTAAAAACTTATAGTGTCACTACTGATTATTTTTCTTTCATATGAGTGTGTGTTGAATTCTCGTGCAACGCTAAGACGATAATTCATTACTCTACCGTCACGAATTTTCTAGCTTGCATCAAGTATCTTGAATTATTACAATTGACGAACAAAATAGATGATATGTCAATAATGATGCAGTTGTAGGAATTAGATTTTGGCTTAAAAGTAATTAAATAATTAAATAATAATTTATATTTATACTTTTTTCTTTATAATTTTTTATATGTATTTAAAAATACTAAATTTTATTATTTTTAAATTTTATTTAGGCAGTTTTTGTGTAAATGGGTTTAAGATAGAGCTGGTCTACTGAGTGGTTAGATATGTATATACAAGAGTTGGGTGATATGTATGTGAAATCCGCTGTCAAGTTAACCGGCTTGCTTCTTCCCTCCTGCATGGAGTTCGTCCCATAATTTGTCCCACACACAAGTTTAAGAAAAAAATAAATCTCATTGTTGTTTCAATAGATAAATGAAGCTCTTCTCTTTGTTATCTTGAGATATACTTGACTCTAAAATACCAAATAAGCAACTCGAATTTATTTCGAGCCAAACACCAACCTGTTAATTTTGAGTCATTTTGAATATGAGCCAAATATAAACAAAATCAAAATTCAAACGAGCCGAACATGAACAAACATTGAGCTCACTCAAATTACAATTCTAGCTAGATAGAAAGATCTAATCTATTTTCTCTTTTAAATTTGTGATAATTAGTTTATCAACATGACATACAATCAAATTTGAGGTTGATTTAATGTCAATAAATTTTTCTGATTTTGTACAAAATGATATGGGAGGGAGATTTCAGAGCTACTTGGAGGGACTCAGTAGAATTTAAATTATGGTGGAGCCACACAACCAAATTTTTATTTTTTCCTTCCACTTATTGTTTATAATTTTAAGCAAGCACCCTATTGAAGACAAAAAATTTCTTATTTGGGTAGGTGTAATTGGAGATTGATATTATAAAATTTTATTAAATAAAATTATTTCTTTTATGCTTTTAATTTTCACTATATAGTCTTAATATATACTTTATTTATATGTAATTAAGTGATCATAAATTTTATGATTTTGAGGTTTAGTTAAATCTCAATTTTAACTAAGAGTCTGTTTGGGGCAGTTGCAGTTTATCTAGTTTATGTTGATAAACGAACTATCTCGAAAAGTTGCGTGTCTGCAACTGATTCTGATAAATTATTTACCTGTTTGGTTTGTGCATTTGGAAAACAACTGATTTGCAGTTGTTTCTAGATAAATGATCATTTTGTTCATGAATTGTATAAGCTGTTAAATTGTTTGATAGTGGGATAATCATATTATCATATTAATAGGACAATTGATTTAGCATCTATCGAAGATAATGTAATTAATTTGAATATGTATTGTTGATTAGTGGGATTGTTGGATGTATGACAAAATTAAGAATAATTTATTGAAGATTTTATTATTATGTCAAGAGTGATAATTGCATTTCTTCTGTCTTACATTCATGTATGATCTATATTTTTTTTAGATAGAAGATGCTATAAAACGCTTGTTATGTGATTGAATTCGTCATAGTTAAACTACAAAGTAAATTACGTTTCATCATTCTAAAAGCCCAATTAAACAGTTTTTGCAGATGAGCAGACTGTCTGGAAAGGAGAATCTTATGTATTTACATATTGTTAGGTATGACTCATATACCAAATAAGGAACAAATGTTGGAGCGGAGCGAGCAAATCAGGAGAGTTTTATTATGTGGGTTGGGGATGTGGGGGCAACGCCCCGCGATATAGTATAAGGGTAATTTTGTAATTACATATTGTACTATAGGGTTATAAATATGCTCTGTTGTGATCTTAGGATCTATTCTGTATATTGTACTATTTTCTGAAAGTGAAAGAAAAGCCGCCGCTCTACTCCTGAGGATGGAGACATCTTTACCGAATCTCGTTAAATCTCTGTGTTTTTTTGGATTTGTGTCAAATCTTACGTTTCTTTGCCATAGATTTCTCAATGCATATCTAACACTTGAATTTCACAAAGCCAAAGAAAAGGAAACAAGAAACAATGATGTCAAAATAAGGCGAAGCCCATGAAGAAGGTTACCAATGCACGTTGATCTTTAATATCTTGGCCTTCAAATAAGGGGGAATTATATTTAAAAAAGAAACAAGGATGTCAAAATAAGCTGAACACGAACGGATAAAATTTTGTTTGTCTTTGACTTGTTTATAAGTCAACAAAAAATTTGTTCATGTTCAACTCGTTTGCATAGTAAACGAATCGAACACAAACTGATTGACGAGTCAAACATGAGTTATTCACGAATAACGAGCCGTTTTGACATTTCTATTTGGTTAGATAATTTATATTTGTTTAAAAGAAAAACTATAATTCTTATAAAACGGTTTGGTTCACGTGACATTATAGTATTAATCTCCGCCGACTATGACATATACAACGCCTTACTTTACCTATGCAGGAGGCGGGCTGGTGGTGGGCAAGCGATAGGTGGGCAGCGAGGAGGCGGCGGGTGTTAGGTGCAGACGGCTACGCTAGGTGGCATGGGGCAATGTGCTATGATTAGAGGTAGGCGGCAGAGCCTCCATAGTTAATGATCTGAAAACGTGTTCTTAAAACAGCGAAAACATAATTTACGTGTTTTTGATGTTTTAAAAACAATCATTGCGTGTTTTAAAAATAAAAATAAAAACACACTATTTTGGATATATTTTCTTTTTTTGTTTTAAAGATCAAATACAAAAAAATTAAAGTGATCCCAAATAGGACTTAAGAATTGGGAAGAGAAGTTGATTTATATCTAGGGTTTAAAATTTAGTTTAGCTCAAAATTAGCTCGTGGCTAGTAATATTTGAGTCGACTATTAAAACAAGCTCAAAATCGAAACAAGTAGGCCCGGTTCTTTGGATTCATTTCAGCTCAGAATCAGTTTGATCCAACTCAAAATTGAAACTAATTAGCTCAATTTTAGTTATTTGGATCCGTTCCCAGCTCGAAATCGCCCTAAAATCGGCACTTGCTTCCTTATGTTCAACTTTATTTAGCATTATATCCATATAATTTTGTAAATAAAAAATATTATGAGCCGATCTCAAATCAACTCAGACTGATTCATGTATAACTTAAAATTGGTTGAAAAAAATTCAATCTAAAATTTTGACTCATTATTCTGCCCATTTATTTAAATCTGATTTAGATCCCATCCAAAAATCGAATTAATTTTTGAACTATTAACAATCTTAAGCTCAATTCACAGGAGCAAGCAAATTAATTTATGAAGAACGTTTCTTATATTAGCAAATCTAATATAATATACAATCTAAATTTTATTTTATTCTATTTTAACGTGTCGTGTAACGTCAATAGCTGCTGATATGCTGAAACATTAAAGCGTATTTCATAGGGAAAATAAGAAATATAAATCAATTCTTAACGTCTATTAATGTAATATTAAAGGTCTGGCAGCGCATTATTGAATAAACTGATGTTAAATTGATTAAAAATAATTTACTGATAAATTAAGTGTGGTGACTATTACAAAATTTTATTTGTTTGAAGAAGTTTGATCGTTGCTAGAAAGCTGTCACCGCACCTACACCTAGATGGATGCGTTTGTGAAAAAACTGTTTTCTGCGTTTTGAAAACACATAAGCTATCAAAATGCTGTTTACCCAAACAGATCAGATGCATTTTCAAAATGCCTACTAAATAAACTGCCTCAAACCGACCATAAATTAAATTAGTATCAGTAGAGACGAGTGCATTTAAGGGCCTGTTTGGTTCCGCTTTGGAGCCTGCGGCGCGTGCGTTCGACGCGAATCTGAGCGGGATACGGAGGTTTTCGCGACAGATTCGCGGCACTGTGCCGCGAAGTCGTCTGAAAGCCGACCGCGGGATAACCCCCGCGGTCACGACTTCGAAGCAGCTTCGAAGGCTTTTTTTCTCTCGCTGCCCTCGCTTCGCCATTCTCTGGAAATCCCTAATCGCGAGCCCTGCTCGTCTTCCCTCGACCGATAGAGAGCGAATCGCGAATCCAAGGTAACGATCCTTCTCTCACGAGTCCCCCTCCGCTTCCTGTTGTTCTTCTACTCCTTTCTTCTTCCCCTTCGTTCGCGATTCGTTGTGGGAAATCGCCTTGTTCGTATGCGATTCGTTCCGTCTGGAACGTAACTGGATGTTTATGATTCAATACCTATTTTATGGCATATGGATCGATCATTTCATGGTATTTCGTGGCTTTTTTTTTGTTTTACCGACATTCCTTGCATCAACCAGTTTTGTAGTTCAGAACCATTTCGGTTTCTACCCTTTGTAACTTTTTTTTATATTAAGATGGCATGTTGAAAAGAAGCTTAGTTCAATTTGAGAAGTTTCATGCTTGTTCTTATATAAAGCATATTGTGGCTCTATGTTTTGCATATTTGGAAACTTAATTCTGGGGCTTCTTATATCTTAGCCCTTCATGAAGCATGATTAACTAATTCAAAAGTTCCTATGCTCATTCTTGCTTGCAAGCACATGGTAGTTAAGCTTTTAAAAATATGTATGTGCCTCATCTTAATTGAGTTCTTGAGAAGGACTTGCTTCAGCTTTACGTTGGATTTGGATTTAACTGCGGCTGGAATTAGTTTTAGCCTCATATGGCTCGGTTTTGTTAAAGTTTTGTTGTATTCTTTGTTTTAAGCTCAATTGGAGATTTGGTTTTAGCCTTATGTGGCTCGGCTTTCTGTTAATCTTGTTGCCTTCCCTGTTTTAATTCAAAGCTGGATTTGCTCCCAGCTTAGCTATGGTTTGGGTTGGCTTCTTTGGCTTTCTCGGGCTTTAGCTTCATGTTGGGGCTGTTGTGAATTGGAGCTGAGCTCGTTTTCAACCTTGCTGTGGCTCGGTTTTGGCTCTTTTGACGCTTTTGGTTTTAGCTTTATGTTGGGACTGTTTTAATTTAAAGCTGGGTTCGTTTTTTTTTTAGCCTTGCTGTGCTCGGTTTGGATCCTTTGGCACTTCTTATATTGGTTCTATATTGAGGCTGCTTTAACCTGGAGTTGGACTTGCTTCCAGCCTCATTGTGGCTCGGTTTCTGGTTTTATGTGGACTGGGGTCGACTTCTCTAGCTCCTCTTTTGCTTTGGCTTTGAGTTGGGACTGCTGTAGCTTAATTGTAAGTTTGTCCCCAGTCTCACTATGGCTCGGGTTGGACTGCAATGTCCCGGTTTTTGCTCTTGTGATATTTATCCTTGCCTTGGCTCTGTTTTGAGTGGGCTGCAGCTTATTGTTGGCTCGGTTCTTGCTTCATGGTGGTTTGTGTTTAGCTTTATCTTGGAGCTGTTGTAATTTGAAGTTGGGCTAATTTATTTGGTTCGGTCGGGTGCTTACTGATGGCTCGGGTTTGATCCTATCTTGGCTCGGGTTGGGACTTTGGTTCTCTTCGGGTTTGATTTGATGTTGAGGCTGCTTTAATTTAGAATTGGGCTCGGGTTTGTGCTCTGTTTGGGCTTTATGTGGATCGAGCTCTATGTCTATTTAGTGAGGGCTCTCTAGGGTGTTTGTGAAGGATTTGGGTTCGGTTTGGGACTTGGCCGTGAGCCTCTTGATGTTGAGTTGTGATTTTGAGGTTGGATGGGGGCATTGAAGTGCATCTCCCCTAGATATCTTGTACTCTGCATCTCCCTTAGCTTCTATATAAGGCTGCATTTCGGTTCAAAATTTGAGGGAATGTCTTTGTTCTAACTTACAACAAACAGAAACTTCCTATTTTAAGTGCATCTCCCCTCGCTCGAATGCTTTGAAGTTCAGAGATTATTTTTTCTTTCAATTTTACCTTTTTCTTACTGTTTAACATGCATGTTCTTATTTTAACATGCATGTTCTTATTTCGATTTGCATGAGAAGGGCTTAAAAATATACAGAAAGATGGAGAAGGCATATGTTTTTTTGGCAATTGTTCTTGCTAGCGGCTTCCTATGGATGCTGCTCTTTGATTATAGAGATACAATTGGTCTTGCTAGTCGCTTCCTTGAGGTCGGCCCATTGAAAGAAATTCATTTTATGTTGAACACATGTTATATGAAAGTTGGTATATGCGAGTTCTTATTGCATTGGAATTGGTATCTCCATAAAGTCTGTAACATCTGGTATAATTGGTGTGTAACTTTAGGTAAATTGGAGTTTGAGTGTTTATGGTACTTTGAAATGCTATGTACTTGTTCTCTATTTCAGCAATAAAGAAATATCATTTCTTTCCCGTGGATGTAGGTCAGTTAGACCGAACCACGTAAATTATTCTCTTCTTTGTGTTTACTCGTACTTGGTTGGTTAATTGCAATTTATAATCGTCAATGCTAATATGAGTAAAGATATAACTAATATTTGTGCTTATTCATAGTATGGCTAATAAGAACAAAGAAGTTGCTACTCCTGCACTTTGGGAGAAGGATATAAAAATAATTTTCGCGATCTATGCGTAGCGGAAGTCGAGAAAGGGAATAGGCCAAATTCTTTCTTCGACAAAGAAGGTTGGCAAAACATTGTCACAAATTTTAAGGATGTCACAGGCGGAGATTATGACGAGCTACGACTAAAAAATAAATGGGACCAACTCGAGAAAGAGTGGAAACTTTGGAAGGACCTAAAACAAGGATCGGCTGGCTTGGGTTGGGATCCATCGAAGCGAACAATTGCGGCATCAGATACATGGTGGGCTGAAAGACTTGCGGTAAGCTATCATTCAATTAATAATTGCAATGTAAATCATTTTTTTGTTTTTAGCCCTCCTAATGAAATATAATTTGATGTTACAGATTTTTCCTACGGCCAAAAAGTTCAGAACAGCTGGGATAGAACCAGAATTGGAGGACAAACTAGATAGAATGTTTGGTGGCGTAGTAGCTACAGGGAAATTTTCGATTGCAGCGAAGCCGAATAATGATTGAAACAACCCACGAAGAGGTTGCCGTAGAATTATCAAACGATTCAGCGAGAACTCCGGGTTTACGAACAAAGCTGAAATGCAATCAACAAATCGTACGAAGCGGCCCCGGATCGAAAAGAGGAAGAAAAATACTGTTGCAACTATGAAAGAAGCAGCTCTCACTACTGGTGGAATCAACGAATGATGCTCCACACAGAGTTCAAAAAACCGACGTCCAACATGTTGTTAGTCTTCTACAGGAAGACCCAGACATTATAGGGGATCGTGATCTTTTCTTCTTTGCTATCGACCTCCTTCGGGACTCTCTCCACCGAGACTTCTTCACTGCAGTTGACGGAGAGCTACGAGTCGAATACATACGCTATTATTATAACCGTCGCACATTGTGATTTGATTTGGAACTCGATGATTTTATTTCATCTATCATTAGTACTGTTAGCGATGTTGTTGTTTGGACAATTTCTATTTGAAATGTGGAATGTTTGAGTTATTTCGTCTCTAAATATAGTTTATTCATTTGCTTCTTTTAGTCAGTTGTTGATTTCTATAGAAAGTAACTTGTTCAATACGAAGGTGCAGTTTACACCGTCATGAATCCGGAGGAAGTCCGACGGCGTAGGAGAAATGCAGCAATAAATATAATGCTACAATATTATAATACGTACGTCGATCGTGAACCTTGCTACACTTCATCTCAGATTGGAGAAAAATGGATGGGTGAAATGATATCAGGACACCTAACGAGATTTCGTAACATCTTCCGCATGTCACATGATGTTTTCGGAGATCTCGCTAGTAGACCTAACAACATCTCATGGACTTCATGGGTCTTCGAGGACAACATGCCGTGAAGTATTGGGCATCACACTGTACATACTATCACAAAATGAGTCGATGCGGGGAGCGATGGAACGATTCCGGCATTCGTCGGAAACAATAAGCCGATATTTCTCGGTTGGTTTAGCTTCTCTTCTCGGTCCAGCCAAAGACATAATAAAACCAAGCGATCCGAGTTTTGCAAGGATCCCGACAGAGATTCTTAACGATGACCGATATATGCCATATTTCAAGGTACACATGTTTACTAGCATAATTTATTAATGGATTACATTTTGAAATAATTTTTTCTGTTTCTATAGGATTGCATCGGCGCAATCGATGGAACGCATGTTCATGCTATAGTACCGGATAACGAGAAAGTTGCTTTTATCGGTCGTTCTGGGAGGACAACTCAGAATATAATGGCTGTTTGTGATTTCAACATGTGCTTTACATTTGCATTGGCTGGATGGGAGGGCAACAGCACATGACGATCGACTCTTTAAAATTGCAACAAGGAAGCTGGACTATAATTTTCCTCACCCACCGCACGGTAAGGTCATTTGTAATATAAATAGTTGATGTTTGTGGTCACATAGCTTACTAAATTTTCTATCATTACGAGCAAGTATTATTTGGTAGATGCGGCTACCCAATGCGAGAGGGGGTATCTTAAACCATATCCTGATACAAGATATCATATTCCAGATTTCGAAAGAGCTAGTAATCGAACAAGAACGAGAAAGGAGTTGTTTAATAAGAGACATTCGTCCTTGCGAGGCGTTATTGAGAGAACATTTGGAGTTTGGAAGAAGAAATGGGTCATTCTTCGAGATATGCCACCCTATCCGTTCCCCAAACAAGTGCAGATAGTGTTGGCAACTATGGCCCTGCATAACTATATCAGGGCGGCATCCAACTCGAGGCGATGTTGATTTCGACCATGCCGATCAAAATGACGAGGTTGCTACAATCGAAGGTTTTGAGGACCGCATTGAACCGTCTCAACCACAGGAACAGAACAATAGTGCACCAATCTGTACAAAAGAAGGGGAGGGTGCAAACGAAATGGCAGCCCTTCGAGAAGACATTACTCGATTGTTAGTTGGGGAGTGATTTGGTCGAGGAATGCAATGTATGTCTTTCACACTCTCTCTGAGTAGTTTACTTAACATTATTTACAATTTGACACTCTAGCTTGATTCTTTTCATTTTGTTTGACTATTTCGTACTCAAATTAATTAAACCGCATGTGTGCTTCAATTTCGAGTAAACATGAGCTCCAAGCACGTCGGCTACCTCTCGCCGATTGCTATGTCACTCGTGGTCTGCGGACATCTCTTTTCGCATCACGTCGGCCGCATAGCTTTCGCCGAAAGTTTTATGCTGTCCTCGGAACATTCCGGATCGGTGCGGTTTCTTCGATGGGCGGATAGTTTACGGATTCTCACGAGTCCGACGTGCGGAGTGTACGACCACTACGGAAGACGAGTGACACGGGAGTTACAACATCTCAAAACTAAAGTGAACATTATTATATTGTTGGTTGTTGTTGGAATAGTCCTACGAGTTTTTTTCACTCTACTGTTGCTACCACGTGCTTGAGAGGACTATATGTTTTGCTGTAAAACTCTATGACTTTTTGAGATATGCAGTCATTCTCTTGATGTGTTTTCGTTTCAGATCCTGTGTAGACATATGATTTAAAAATAAAAAATTTTTATTGCTCTTAATATATATAGATATCTGAACAATATGAAACTAAAAGAGTTCTTTTATACATTAAAAAATTTTAATACTTTTAAAATATGTACATATATTATTTAGTTACATATTTTTTAAAGCTCCTAAATGTTTCATTAATTGGAACAATCTATTTAAAAAATAAAAATTTTCAAATATATATTTTATTAAAAATATGATATAATAAAGCTCGTAAATATTTTATTATTAAATTAAACTAAGATATAATAAAGCTCGTAAATATTTTATTAATATGCTTAAATAATTTCATTTATATAGTGAATTATTGCATTGAAGCAATAATTCACTATATAATCTAGATACTAATAAAGCTCGTAAATATATATTTTAAATATAAAAATTTAAAAATATAATTTAAATTAGCTAGATATTTAAAATATAAAATTTTTAAAAATTTCATTCGCAAATACCGTATACTATATAAATATATCAAAATTTTAAAATGTTTTTAATAAACGAGTAAGATTCTGGCCATTTTCACGCATACTGCTTCCCACAACAGAATCGAACAGATAAATGCTCACAATGCTTCAAGAATAAGCGGCAAGAAGATAAATAATGAGAAATGTTCGCAGCTCTACCAAATGTTCCTAAATCTATAAT
>JAKZJZ010000218.1:0-64008 GCA_022702705.1 Papilionanthe hookeriana x Papilionanthe teres
TCTTGACCTAGTGACTAACCCATTGGCCTAATTGGTCAACTTATGACTAAAAAGTTAATTTTGGTCAAAATAGTCAATTTTTGAATTAATGACAAATTATTGACCTAATAAGTCAATCCCTGACCTGTCGGCATATTTTTAGGTTGTGTGTTTTATTTTGAAAAGGGGTCGCCTAACAGAAGTTGTCGGCGAATTTTAAATTTAATTTAAATAAATAATTTTGAAAAGTAGTATTTGATTTTGAAAAATAATTTTTAAATTCGAAGATTTTAAGATATGAGATTAAACCGATCTCACATCCCAAATAGCTTATATAAACGAGCACCGCACCACAAACCGTGTATCTATCCCTAAGGATAGACACATCGCTTACTAAGTGGGGCTCGATTAAACAAACTAGAAGATTTGTGACATCCGTTTGGTCTGCGAACCAATTTTATAAGTCGACAAATTCCCCCGCTTAATATGAAAGCATTAAACAGTGGTTTATATTACTCGGGTTCTTTAAAATTCCCTATAAGGGCAAGCCCCTATAGTTAATTACATCTTAAGTGACAGGAATCACCTAAGAAAACTCTCGATAATAATCAATAATTCCGCTCTCAGGAATTTCAAAGTTTAAGTTTTCAAAGGGTTGAATTTTGGAATTTCAATAGGGAATGGATCAAATTTGGAACATTTTGTTTTGGGAATCCAAAGGAAGAAAAGTAGGAGAAATCACAGCATTCGAAGCGAACTTCGCAATTTCCCGACTATCCTATTGTTTGGCTTCGAGTTTAGGAAAGTCCTAATATTTATTTAAATGTTTTGATCTTGCCAATTTTAATTAATTAGACTTATATCCGAATGATAAGATCATACAAATACCTCGAAGATCGTAGGTATATGTCGTATCGACGACTACTCGGAATCCTAAGACCGTTAGTGGCATGATTTGCAATGCAAATGCCTAACGAAAAGTCGAGGATTTATGTTGCGCTAAGCAAACTACCTCGAAGTCCTATGGCTTTGTTGTTTAATTCTAGGAATGTTTAGCTCGATGTAGAGTTGCTTGTGCTCGACGACGATGGCCGTGCCGCCCACCGTGCTCCAAGCTCCTTGTTATCGCAGAGGTTTAGTTTTAGAAGTCATAAATCGTGGATGAGAAAAGTGTTTTGGTTTAGAGAAAATATTAATTTCCAAGTGTTTTCAATGCTTTAATTAAAACAAATCTTAAAGTCGATTATAACGACACCAGCTAAGATCCCACTGCTCCATCCTTCCGCATCATTATTTTATCTGGATTCACTTAGTCCGTATGAATTTGCTAAACTCAACCGAATGAGTTCCACACTTTCATTTAGACCGTGGGAAATCCCATTAAGCAACACGCAGGTTACATCATCCGAGGTATTCCCGATCATCCAACAGACGTTTTAATTTAATTGTAATCGTAGTTTTGTGTTCTGTTTGTGATTAAATTTCGAGTTGTTTTATATTTTCGAAATGTTTTGGCGGTGAATTTTATCTTGCAATGACTTTTAACTTAGTTTTGGTTTCAGCTTTGAGACTATCCTAAAGGTGTGGGTTTTCATGCAATAGCTTGTTTATCATGCAAGAAAAGTAAGTGCGATGCGATTAAATGAAATCGCAATAATGTAAATTGCAAGAAAGTAAATCGCAATAAAATAAAAGCGTACTCTGAGGGTCTTCCCGTCATCCCAAGCCGCACTTAAAACACAATTAGAATATTTAAACAAGTTCCTAGTAAAGCTAAGGGAAGGGTTATGGTTTTCTACCAAGTTCCTAATCCTATAATCTGACCATTTCCTACGACGTCTAGTGTTCCTTGTTTCGTTATTCGAGGACGATTTTCTTCATCAAAGAACAATTAAGTTCAATTGTTTTATAAGTATCCTATCATATCGAGAAAGTGTTTAAGAAGAATCTTAAACATCTTTTCAATACTTCTAGGATTGTTTTAAGTCCAAATGAATTTAATTATATAAATGAATTAATCGTCCTGGGATTCAAGTTTTGTTATCTTGCTCAGCTGAATTAGTAACATTCGAATATCCTATAAGTGAAGTAACATTTCATTTAATGTTCTATTTAGGAGTTATGATAACTAAAGCTTTCGAGGGTAAATCGATGTTCAAATTGATTTGCGATTTAGTTTAATTTCAATTAATGGTTTAAATTGGAATAATGTTCAAGTTATTTTAGATTTATTTTCAATTCTTTATGTCTTTGGTGATGTTATATTTAATTCAACTTAATTTAATTTAATTTAATTTAATTGAATTTTAATTTAATTTAATTCAATTTAATTCAATTTAGTTTGATTTTATGTTACATTAAATTAATTTGATTTGATTTTAATTTAATTTGATTTAATTTAATTTAATTTAATTTAATTTAATTTAATTTTAATTTAATTTTATTTAATTTGATTTAATTTAATTTAATTTAATTTAATTTGTTTATTTAATTTAATTCATTTAATTTAATTTAATTTATTTATTTAATTTAATTTAATTTATATTTAATTTAATTTAATTTAATTTAATTTGATTTAATTTAATTTAATTTAATTTAATTTAATTTAATTTAATTTGTTTATTTAATTTAATTTAATTTTATTTTATTTTATTTTATTTTATTTTATTTTAATTTTAATTGAAATTTTTAAAAGAATTTAATAATTTAATTTTAGTTTAATGATTAAGTCTTTTAATGTTTTGAATTTGAGTTATCATTTTAATTAAGAATCGAATATTAATGAGGTAATTAATTTAGGGATTTTTAAATTAAAGAATAAATCTCTTCCTAATAATATCCCTATTTTAATAATTCCAATTTTATTATTCTTCCAAATTTAATCAATTATTTAATTAAGGTTTAATCATTTTAAATTGCTTAATGGGTTTCTACCCTTTAATTATTTAAATTTCAATCATCCAAATCAGATTAGGATCAAATATTTTACTTGTTAATTTTTTATTAAACCTAAAGTTTTAATTAAGGATTAAAATTTTAATTACCACTTTACCCTTTAAGCTTAATAATTTCATAACTCACTAAATTGAACTCAAATGAACTTGAAATTTTTATGTGACTTCACTCATATGTCAATAAAGACATGAGAGGAGAAAATGTGATTTTTCTGTATTTAATTTATTTATATAATTATTTTTGGTAGAAAATAGAGATTTCCAAGGAAAATTTAATAACATGACCAAGGGAAAGTTTCTATCCTTAAGAAAATTATGGAATATTCCTAATGATCAGAGGACCACTTGGACCAATTTTGGTGATTTTTGAATTATATTATTTTTATTATAATTATTTTAAGTTTTGGAGTGTTAATTAATTTAAAAATAAAATAAATGTTGAAAAATGAATTTTATATTTTTCAAAAATCTCTCTGATATCAAGGAAATCTAGAGAATCAAATTTTGCAATTTTCTCGATTTTTCTATGATTTATTATAATTATTTTAGTGAAAATGCTAGAAAATACATTTTTTTAATTTTAAAATTACCCTAGAGCTTTAAAATTTAATATCTCACTAAATAGACCTAAGAAAAATATGGGGTTTGTTCCTAAGTGATTAAAATTCAAAATGTGACATTTTGGTGAATTTTATTATTTTTGTGATTTTCATTATTTTTTAATTATTAAAATATTAAAATAATATTAAAAAATCAACTTTTTTAGAAAATTAAAATTTTAATTTTCTTAAATTCCCCTGATATCAAAGAGACTCCAAAACCAATTTGGTGAATTTTTGAAAGATATTTTGAAAGTTATGAATTTTTAAAGTTTTAAATGACTAAATTGGCTTAATCAACCCAATTAAGTAGGGCTAACCAAGTCCAATCGACCTCAAATTTTTATGGTGGGTTCCTCTGATCCTAAAGGTCAGTGGAGAATTAATTTCAAGTCAATTTGATGTATGGTTAGCTTCTAATTAATTAGAGATCCATTTTGGATGTTTAAGCCAATTAGGGTTGTTTTAAATGAACTAACTCAAAAGCTATTTTTCCTAGTGGTCCTCTCGGTCATAAGGAACATCACCAAATTTTCCTAGAATTTATTTCACAACATGCTATTTACCGGAATTAAAATACTCAAAACAGTAACATGAATTTGAAAAATCAATAACTCTTCATAGGATGGCTCTCGACTTTGAAAATTCAGTGGAATGTTCCCAAATTCGTAGGCTTCAAAAGCCCTATGGTCTCATGCCATGGTGAATTGTATACATGCATGGAGAATTAAAAATATGCAGAGAGTAAATAAATTATTAAAAATAAAATACTTCGATGAAATTAAATGATTTCTTTTCCACATTATTCTCCTCTCGTTCACCGAGCAAGAGGTATTTTTATTTTATTTTTCTGATTTTTCTACACAAAGTTATGAATTTTTGAAGTTTAGGAATTAAATAAATAGAAAATACCCCTAATTTTCTATTTATCCACGCTGCGCCGCGTCAACCTCGGCAGCTCCGAAACGCCGCGTGTCGCGCTCCCATTCGACGCCGCCATCCGACTCGCCGCTCCCGGGGCCCGCCGTATCGTTCCGTCCTTCCGATTCGACGCCGATCCGCGCCGTCCGTCCGCGCGTGTATCGAATGGACTCGCATCCGTTCATCGTCCCCAAGTGTCCTCACCCGAGAGCCGTCCACACTAAATCCCTAATATCTCACTCGATACTCAATGGATTTTTATGTTCTTATGCTCTATGGATTCGTCTCAAGAGACGAACACATCTATACTGTGATCATGCATTGAAATTAAAGCATTTGAAATGGAGAATCTCCGTAGCTCGTGGATGAAGAGTTAGCTCATACCTTCGCTCGCAGAAGTGTGGCTTCGATCCGAGGGTCGTTGCACCTTCGATTGGATCCCGCAAGCTCCAGCATGAAGTCTCCCGGTCTCGGTGAATTGTCTAGGTGGGATTTCGACCAAGCCCGATCACAAAGCTTGGAGGCCGGAGCAACCGCGTGGCCCGGAGATGGGGCTTTTGCCGCGGGACACCTTCCCTCGGTCCGTGAAGGTGTAGAACCAATCATATTCGGGGATTGGTTCACCGTGGAGAAGTGTCCTCGAGCTTTGGGTGGAATTTCGCCGAGAAATCGGATTTTGTCAGTGGGAATTAGGGCAAATCGACACCTGGGGATCAACCGGCTTCCGAGGGTGGAGAAGAGTTTGGAACAATTTTGCGTAGTTTCGGCAAGGTTCAGTGCAACTCTTCTTTCATGGCCGCGAGGGGTGGTGTTTAAATCAGGAGAGGGTGGAGGGCCTCCTGTGGAGAGTTAGTGGCTCGGGATCAGCCGCCTCGGCAAGAGAAGAACAACCATGGTGGCCATCGGGATGGAGCAGCTCAACAAGTGAGAATTCCAAGTCGGGCTCACATGCGAGCTCTCACCATGGTGTTTTCCGCGGCCCGGTGGTCGGCCGGCTGTGCATGGGTCACCATCTAGTTCAGTGAGGTCGTGGCTGAGGTTTAGTGTAGCTAATCGGCAAATGCACATGTGTAAAGGAGCTTGAATTGAAATGGAATGGGGAGAGACACATTTTGGGTCCAAATGAGTCAACCCACGGTTTTGGCTAGGTTCACCACCCAAGGCCTGATCTCGGCTGAAGGAAGGATCGACTTGGATCAGCCAAGAGAGAATGGTGTGAAGTCTCCATCCATGAATGATGTCGACTAAACATGGATTAGTCTGCGACATGCATTAAAAGGGTTAAAACGTGTTTAAGAAGGATTAGGAAAGAGGCTCCTCCTTTTGCCATTAATGGCTTCGATCACATGTCAAGCCTTCCATGGCTTCATGTGGCTTGTCCATGGCTTCGCATGGCTCACCTTTGGCTTCGGGCAAAAGTTTCCGTCAATTTCATGAAAATGGATTTTAGGAATTTTTGGTAATTTGATGGACATTTGTATGAAACTTGATTTGGAATTATTTGATGATGAATTTAGGACTTAGGTAATGGCTTTAATCAAGTGGATGGCAAATGGAGATGTCATGTGGGCTTTAGGGTAGATTTTGGGCTTTTGAAATGGTTTTAGATCGGCTTTTAAGAAGGTTTAAGAGGATGAGCTTTTAGATTTTAAGAATGAATTTTGGCATGGAATTTTGTAGAAGTTTGGGCCAAATAATTGTTTGGTCTTGGCTCATGGATGTATCATGAGTGACTTCAAGCAAATTTGAGAGTGATTTGGGCTCAATCGAGTCAATTCTGGGTTCATTTGCGAATGGGCCAATATAGGTCCAAGTGGGCTAACTTGGGCCAATGTTGGGCTAGAGTTGAAATTGATGTAAAATTAATGTTGGGAAATGTCTATGGGAGTGTTTCAAAGAGGTTTTGACCTTTGGTCGGGCTTTGATTTCGGGGTTCGGGCTTATTCGGGTTAGGTTTCTGTTTAGGTCAAAATTGGGCTTTTTAGTTTTGGGTTGAATTTGAGTGGGGTTTGGGTCTAAATTTTGGGCAAATCATGTTAGTTTTTTGCTTGTGGGAATGTTAAGGAAGGTTTAGAAAAGGTTAGGGGTTAATTGGAGTCGAATCGGAGTGAGTCTCGCTTAGGCTTCGGTCATGGGTCCAAATCGGCTTTAAGGCTAAAAGTGAAATTGGATCCAAATGTCAATCAAATTGGACTTGGATTTGGTCTAGATTGGTGTTGGGAATGTTGAATTGAAGTTTAGAATTGAATTGACCAGAATTTGGGTCAATTGGATAGTGTCTGGTTTGACATCGGGTTCACTTTGGGTTAAAATGGTCAAATTGGGGTTTTTACAAAAGTAGGGTAAATTGACAAAATTGGCCCATGGTGTAGTTGGACAAAATGAAATTGGAATATTTGGGATTTTCTGGAATTTTCTGGGAATTTTCTGAATTATTGGATTTTTGGGTCAAGAGGGGTATTTCTGGGTATTCTGGAGGGTATCGGGAGGTTTTCTTGGAATTTCTGATATTTTTGGGTATGGATGATCAATTTGAGTGATGATGGAAATGTTTGGGATTGATTTTGGAGAATTTTGGGTTATTTGGAAATTTTTCAGAAATTTGGGTAATTTTCAAGACTTTGGGGCAGCTAAGCGTGTAGGGTCCCTGGGTCAAAAATCGAAAATTTGGAAAATCGAGGATCGGGTGAATATAAGTGGAATGAAATCATTTTGGTCGAGCCATGAAGCCACATCAAGCCCACATGAGCCATGAAGGGACTCATTCGAGGCATCCACTATGTCGTTCCTAACCCTCTTAGCCAAGGGCTTAGGGGTTAAGGACCATCCATGTGAATCACCTACATGAGTCGTAGGCCAAGTTAGGTATAAGTGTGTGAAAGTGTAGTGTATAGGTGTAGTGTGTGTGTAAGTCAGCCCCTTCACCGCACTGTGCCACCTGTGGTAGTCCTAAGGCCAAAGAGTCCCATAGAACTCATCCTTTAAACTTCCACATTCGATTTCAACCCTCTAGGTGATTAGGGTCTCATACCAAGTTTCGTGGAGTTTGCAGGGAGTTAAGAAGTGGTTTGAATTTCTAAAAGGTGGGTCCCAATTCTAGTCCTCTAAGATAGTCGAAGGAAAAGCCTAAGGCTAGATCCTAAGTACTAAAGGAAGAAGAGAAGACCTCATCAAAAATGAGGTCAACAAATGGACCCCCAATAAGTGCGGTGAGCCGACGGAGCACACCGCGCGTATCGAGTGTTGACCGAAGCGATCAACAAAACCAACACAGTATGTCCAAGTGACAAACTTAGGACGAAGTAGAAGAGTTTCACTGGGAGTGTCAAGGATATCTCTCGAAACCGGAGATTCTCGAACTCTCGTCGGGGAAAGGAAAAGAAGGTGAATTCCAAATCACATGATCCTGGGGAAAATTCAATTTAGATTTGATTTTGTTTCAATTTAAGTTTCGATGTGTGAGTTTAGATTTCAATTGGAGTTTTAATTTAGATTGAAGTTTCGATTTAAAATTAATTTGAGAAAATTCGGATTTGAAAGGAGAATTGAAACCTAGGTTCCAATCTCGGACCGCAAAGAAAATTGGAATTTAGGTACCAAATTTCTGAGTAGGAATCGAAGTTTAAGTGTCGATCGAAAAGGATGAGAATCGAATTTAGGTACCGATCTCGAAAGGGATGAGAATTGAAATTTAAGTATCAATCTCGAAAGAGAGTCGAAATTTAGTGCATCGACCTCGAAGAGGATGAGAATCCGAATTTAGATATCGATCCCGTAATGAGAACTAGAATTTAGGTACTCGGTCTCGAAATGAGAGCCGGAATTTAGTTACCAGCTCTCGAAAGTTTAGAATCGAAATTTAGGTATCAATTCAAAAGAGAATCGAAATTTAGGTATCGATTCGAATGAGAGTCGAATTTAAGTACCGACTCGAAGGAAGAGGACCGGAATTTAGGTACTACTGAAGTTTAGAATTGAAATTTAGCATCAATTCGATAGAATCGAAATTTAGGTATCGATCTCTGAATGAGAACCGGAATTTAGGTACCAGCCTTCGAAATTTTGAATTGAAATTTAGGTATCAATTCGGATGAGAATCGAAATTTAGGTATCGATCTCCGAATGAGAACTAGAATTTAGGTACTGGCCTATGAAATTTTGAATTGAAATTTAGTGTATCAATTCTGATGAGAATCGAAATTTAGGTATCGATCTCGTAATGAGAACCGGAATTTAGGTACTAGCCTCGAAATTTTGAATTGAAATTTAGGTATCAATTCGATGAGAATCGAAATTTAGGTATCGATCTCGAATGAGAACTCGGAATTTAGGTACTGGCTCTCGAAATTTTGAATCGAAATTTAGGTATCAATTCGGACGAGAATCGAAATTTAGGTATCGATCTCGAATGAGAACTCGGAATTTAGGTACTAGCTTCTGAAATTTTGAATCGAAATTTAGGTATCAATTCGACGAGAATCGAAATTTAGGTATCGATCTCGAATGAGAACTCGGAATTTAGGTACTAGCCTTCGGAAATTTTGAATTGAAATTTAGGTATCAATTCGGACGAGAATCGAAATTTAGGTATCGATCTCGAATGAGAACTCGGAATTTAGGTACCGCCTCTGAAATTTTGAATCGAAATTTAGGTATCAATTCGGACGAGAATCGAAATTTAGGTATCGATCTCGAATGAGAACTGAATTTGGTATCATCTTGAGGAAGAGGACCGGAATTTAGGTACCAGACTCTGAAAGTTTAGAATTGAAATTTACCGTGGAGATGCGGATTTAACGGAGATCGAAATGAGATATGAAAGTGTCTCATATCCCACGGGAATCAATCAAAGTCCGATTACTCGGCGAAGGGTATAAACCAATGCCATCCGGATCAAATTGAAAATTTTTCGTGATTCTAAAATTATCCCGAGAGAGGGTTTCTAAGGGAGGTCTAGAATAGATCTTGATTCAAGAAGGATCGGAGGGTTCGAGAAGATGGGTTTAAACTCGGAATTCAATTCGAGCTTTAAATTTGCTTTGTTTGTCCTTTAACTATCCCATTTTTGTTGTTTATTTGATGTTCATGTGGATTCGTGTTCGTCATTTTTTAAGATTTTTTTTTTAGGAAAGTTTTCTTTTATTCTTCTTTTTTTTTCTTTTCTTGTTCTTTCGTTCGAAGTTCATTTAACTTTAATGGCGTTTCCCAATCAATTTGCACAAAAGAGGTGAAGGCCAAAAATGTGACATGGTCACTTTCATTCCAATCATGTCAAGATACATCATACAACTCGATCTCGGAATACATCTCATACAATCCATGTAGACTCAAAACGGACTATGTATGATCTTTGTTGATCCATCCAAAGAAACATCTCGTCAAAAATCCATGTCCGAATAAGGTGGTACATGGTCAATAACATCACCTTCCAAGCCATCCCCGGCAAGGATGCCGTATGGATGTACATCGGAGGTGTGATATTTTCCATGTAACTCACAACTCGTAAGGCCTGAGGCTCTCTAGCTCCGGTCCGGCCGGAAATGGTAAGGTGTCTTCCTCGTCGTCCATCCTTCCGAAAGTAACCGAGATCCGCTTCACCGGTACTCCCGGTATGCAATGCTTAGCGATATCCGCTCCGTTGCCCTTCGCATCATGACGGAACCTACCGGTAAAGGTATCTTCACCGGCCCGCGGAACTCACTCCGGGCCTCGCTATCCGGAGGTCGCATCCGAACATGATGTTACACTCGTCTCAGAAAGAGACCGTGCAGTAAAGGTCCGACAAAGTCATGGTGATCTATGTGTGGAGGTATGCAACACCCCGCTCGTAGATGTTAATAATGCAACTATTGGGTATGCAACTGCCGGCAAGTACTCTCCATGTTATCAATCTCTTTACCATTCTCTCGATGACTAATGGCATCGGATCCACTTGCCCATGACGGAGTATTCCCGTGGGTTTCCCTTCCCCGTCCTCCGCAAAGTCAGAACAAAGATCCGCATCGTATCGTGATTCTTCCCTTCCCCGGCATCCATCTCCGGGGTTCCGAGTATGTGTTTTCCCTCAGCGCGCCTCGCTCGGCCCATTCTTTTCAAATCCCGGATGCAATCCACGATTTGTCGTTGTTCATACTCCGAGAATACGTCCGTATGTAGCTCGAGGCCCTCTAAGTATATCGATTCTTCTGCCTTTAATTCTCTCGAAGTATTCAAAGGTTTTCTTTTCAACATTCCGCATTCTCTCCACCTCGTATTCCGAAATGATCCGCGTATGGCGAGGCCTCGTGACATATTGCGGGATATACGCGCTCAACCCCTTCACGTTCTCCCCGCATACCTTCGCTCCTCGTGATGATGCCCGTCGGACATCCCCCGGGGTCGCTTCTGCAACAAGGTCATGCATCACTCGGTGGTTCTATCCGGTGGCGTGGTAGCCTTCTTTCTTCGATCTTCCGGAGGTTTCCTCGGTCCTTTCGTTATCCCAGGAGCCGGCCTCCTTTCTTCAGTGTTCCCGGTGAACCGGTGTCCTCGAAGTGTATGTACCGGCATTAGCAACCGTCTCGTCGCTGCCGGTCCGCGCCTAGTTTTGTTAACATCTTACTGATACGGCGATTCTTATTTCTTCGTTGCGTTGCCGCGAGAGTAGCTCTTCGAACTTCTCGAGTGTCCGAGGGCGCGGCGCCGACAAGCCCGCCCTCCGCCGTAGCGCACTACGTACTTCATTTTCTTTTCTTCTTCAATGTTTGCCTTTCTTTTCTTGTCGCCGGATCGGTGGCTTGGGCCACCCACTTTCATCACCGTCCGCCCGGCAGCTCTTCTGGTCAACCTGGGACCCGACTCACTTTCCTCGTATCGTAGGCTCCGCCGGTGCGAAATCCGAGTCAATCTCGATTATCGCTCCATCTTTCACCCTCTTTTCATCGAGTGCAAGGCTTACGCCATTCTTAAAGTTCATGACCAACCGCCCGTTCGACATTTCCCCGCGAAAAGACAAGGAAAAGGATCAATAGTCGTACTAAGAACAAGAACATTAAGAAAATGTTTATTAAAGACACATTTTTTTATATATTTTTTATATATTTTCAAATTTAACAGAATGAAGTAGAGTAAGATCAGGGAAGAGATTTTGATTTGGAAAAGAAAACAAGGAAAACTTTACTATCATGACTTTATTTATTTTAGCACATTATTATTATTATTTTCAGGTTCGGACCCAATCATAAGTATCATTTTCACCCGTGTTTCTTAGTGGATGAAGAATTCATTCCTTCGAAACATCAGTAGCAGAATACTTTTTGCAAGTATCGTCCGTTGATCGGAAGCATATGTCGTTCTCCCCGGCAATTCACTACCGGTAGGAACCTCCCGAGTATACCGCTTCAACCACAAACCGTCCTTCCCAAGTGGGTTCAAATTTTCCTCCTATCTTGCGTGTGCAAGAATAGTCTCTCGAGAACGAGAACTAAGTCACCAACTTCAAGGTTCTCGCGACCCGCTTGTCATGGGCTTCGAACCATCTTAGCTTGGTATAGTTCTAAATTTCGTTGCGCCGCAAGTCTTTTCCTTCCATGCTTTCTAATTCTTCGAGTCGTAATTTGGCGTTCTCTTCTTCGTCGTGATCTTATTTGCAACCGCAATTCCGAGTGAAGGAAGCTAAACCTCTAAAGGTAACACCGCTTCGGACCCATACACCGCAGCGTAAGGTGTAGCTTCGAGTAGGAGTTCGAAGGTTGTCCGCAGGCCCATAAGGCTTCTAACAACTTCTCGTGCCAATTTCTCTTATTATCGTCCAAGGTTTTCTTTAAGATTTGAACGAGAGTTTTATTAAAAGCCTCGCCGAGGCCGTTTGCCCTCGGGTAGTAAATTGTCGAGTACCGCCGCCGATTCCGTGTCTCCCGACAAAATTGTTGATTTGCGTGCTTCCGAATGCCGACCCATTATCCGAGATGATCTCGCGCGGCACTCCGAAACGGCAGACAACTTGGTTCTCGAAAACCGTAGCACGTGGTGTGCTTTCACTTCTCTAAGCGGAACCGCTCTCGCCCACTCGGGAAAAGTAATCCGTAGCCGCAAGAATGAAGCGATGTCCTTTTCGAAGATGGTGGTTCCGTTGGACCCACTATATCCGTGCCCCAACATTCAAATGGCCATGACGCAATAGTCGGATGTAGCACATTCGGAGGTCGGTGCAGAACCACTCCGCGCACTCGGCATCGGTGACGCCTTCGCGATTTTCACTGCCGGCCATCATCGAGGGCCAAGCAGTACCCTAGTCTTTTAATTTTCATTTTCATCTTCGACCCGACCGGTGAGCGCCACAGAGTCCCGAATGCACCTCCTTAACAATTTCACGGGCCTCGGACCCGCTTATGCACCTTAGCCACATTCGATCAAAAGACCTTCGTACAATGTGTTGTTTATTAATGCGTAAGACGCAGTTCTTTTCGATCCGATGGGCTAGCGACCTATCGTCCGGTAACCTTCCCCGTTCGTGTGTGTAGCTCATCAATGGCCGTCGCCAATCTTCTCGTGTTTTCTCGTCACCGCCGCAACTCGATCCTTTTTCTTCTCGATTTGTGTATTGTGTCCATGTCGAGCCGTGATAGGACCCGACGTCCGTGAACCGACACTTCTACCGACTCATCTTGCAAATGTGCAAATTGTTTTGCGAGATCGGCTAAAGCATCTGCTAAAGCATTTTCTTTTCTCGGGAATTTTGTAGATCGTCACATTCGAACTGTTCCAACAACCGTATGGCATACCGGAAGTATTGTTCGAGTCTTCGGCTTTAAAATTATGTAATCGTCCGGCGATCTCGTCGAATGATTAACCGTGAATCCCCGTAGATGTCGATGTCTCGTTATCCCCATTCGAATGGTTAATTCCACCTCCGTTATGAGGGCTTCGTATTCGCTTCGTTGTTCGTACACGGTTCCGTCAAGTGGTAGGAGTATCTCGACATCCCCCGCTCCGTGTTATAAAGATTAGCCCGATTCCCGCCTTACGGCACTATCACTTGCGATTCTTCGTCTTTGTGTGCCGAAGATGCTCCGTCGAAATATAATTCCCAACGTCGATCATCGTGGTCTTCTAGATTCATTATTTGTTCATCTCGCATCGTCATCGAGAGGAGATTCGGCCGCAAAGGGTGTGCCGCGAGGAAGTTCGCTAATACTTGTCCCTTTACTTGCACGAAGAGGCACGAAAGTTATATCAAATTGCAATAATATCATCGACCATCCGGCAAGTCCGCCGAAAGTGTTGGACGAGTCATCAAGTATCAGCAATGGATTAAATTTCGAGATCAGTCGACCTTATGAGAAAGCATGTAGTGCCCGAGCTTGAGCGGCGAAGATCGAGGCCAAACAATGCTTTTCAATTGCGGGATACCTTACTTCCGTCGAAGTAAACGACGGCTTAGGTAGTAAAGAGCATTTTCTTTACCCTCATCATCGACTTCGCCAACAGGCTCCGAGAGAGTCGTCTAAAGCCGCGGTGTAAAGTATCGCGGTCTACCCGAGACTCGGGGTCGCTAAGACAGGAGGTGTCATTAAATATTGTTTAATGTCCTCGAAGGCCTCTCCGGCATTTCTCTTCCCAAATAAATTTGGCGTCCTTCTTAACTAGTGCCGAGAAAGGCCGACACCTACTCGACAGTGCTCGAGATAAAGCGTCGAAGATATGCCTTCCTCGAAAAGATCGTAGTTGTTTTAAGGTTTTGGGAGGCGGCATTTCTAAGATAGCTTTAATCTTTTCCGGTCGATTTCAATTCCACGATGTCGGACAACGAATCCTAAGAATTTCCGGAGGTGACGCCGAAGGCGCATTTTAAGGGATTCATCTTAAGGTTAAATTGTCTTAATCGTTCAAAAACAATTCTCAAATCATACATGTGGTTTTCCTTTACTTTGCTTTCGATGACCACATCGTCCACGTAGCATTCGACTTGATTGTGGATGAGATCATCAAAAATTCTTGTCATTGCTCTCCGGTAGGTCGCTCCCGCGTTCTTCAGTCCGAACGGCATCACCGTGTAGCAAAATACTCCGATCGGCGTTCGAATGCCGTAAGCTTTTCATCTTCCGGAGCCATTTTTATCCGGTTGTATCCCCGAAGATCCATCCATGAATGAGAATGTCTCATGTGTCGAAGCAATGTCGATCATCAGCTCCGGATCTGGAGAGGGAATTCATCCTTTGGACATGCCTCGTTTAAATCTCTCGAAGTCCACACAAATTCCGATCCGACCATTCTTCTATCCGACCGGCACCACATTGGCTAACCAAGCTCGGGTATTGTTCTTCACGGACAAATTTAGCGTCTATTAGCTTTTTAACTTCGGCTATGACTTGTTGTTCGATTTCTAGACGCATTCTTCTCGGGACTTGTCCGATCGGGACGAAGTAAGATCCACTCCTAGCTTATGGACCGCAACCTCTCGGAGCTAATCCCGGCATCTCGTCATAGTTCCAAGCAAAACAATCTTTTAAATTCCATTAATAATTTGATTATTTCTTCGAGTCTTCTTTATCGAGTAAGGAGCTAACAAAGGTAGGTCTAGGTTCTTCGCTAGTACCTAAGTTAACTTCCGTTAACTCATCTATCATAGATTCGATTTCTTCTTCGAATTCCGTGGAGCGTCTCCAATTTGTAAATCTTCGAGTTCGTCCGTAGTTTCCATGCGCCTATTGGATTCGCACGTGACAACCAAGCAAAATTCGCATCGTCAACCGGCCCTACCGTGCCGAATCCGAGACCATGCTTCGAATCGGCTGACGACCTGAATTATTCCATAATTTTTCAAAATGTTGTGATCGGCCTTTCGTCCATTGTCGAGGTAAGAAACCACGTTGAATTAAATTTTGAACACGTGGAGAGTACCACTCAAAAGGTAATTCCATTAATTTCGATGAAGTGACATCTTCGAATTGTACATTATTTTCAGTTTTGAGGAAGAAGCACCACTGCAGAACTCGATCGTCCTCGCACCGTCGTTACGTACCCTCGACCACCATACCCTCGATCTTGTTAGAATGGATCGGGTTAGGGTCATAGTATGCACGTAGTGGTTAATCTTTTCGTACATTGATTTGTATTCTTCGTTCTTCTCATCTTCGAGAGAGATCTCGAATTGCGGCTTCTCTCGACTTATTGTCGCCGCTTCTTATTTGATTTCTTTTTCTTCTTCGTAACTATCTTCCCAATCAACATTGATGGCCGGTTTCCTCCGTCCAACCGTCCTAGCGTCTCTACCACGACCTCGTCCCCCGCCTCGACCTCGATGCGAGTTGTGGAGAAACCTTCACCATCTCGCCGAAGGGGAGTGGTGAGCGACTGGTGACTAGAACTTCGGAGTTCTTCGTTGTCCCGAACTTTCTTTGCTTCATTTGTTACAGTATTCTCCGGAGAAGATTGTTTTCTTCGAGGTGCATAATAAGCTACATCTTCATGGATTCCAATCTCATGTACTGAGAATGGTCGCAAGTCACCTTTGATGCAATCGTTCCCCTCCATCGTAGTATTCGATGCACCGATGCGAGATGATGGTACCATCCTCGTTTTCATGTATCCATGGTCGGCCCAAGAGAGCGTTGAACGACATTTCTGAATCAATTATGTGAAATTTCGCGGTTGTCTTTGCTAAGTCACCGGTCTTCATTAGTAGCGTTATCAATCCGAGGGCTCTTTCTTCTTTCTGGTTGAATCCTCTTAATAACATTTTGTCGGCTTCGAGCTCACGAGCATCAATTTCCAAGTATGCTAGTGTTCGAAGACTCATTATATCGATCGATGCTCCCGGATCCACCAATACTTCGGAGAGTGTAAACTTCCCGATCAGTAATCGAGAATGTACAATGGTCCGCCAGGATCCGTCGTCCCAAGTAGTAAGTCATTGTCCGTGAAGGTAACACTCGTCGTTCCTTTAACGACCAAACCTCATCTAAGGAATCTCCAGCCATTCGAGCTAAGCAAATTTCTCGGATCAAGTAAGGCCTCGATCGCAGCTTCTCTCATCTCCTTTCGATAAGACGAGAGCGCTCGTAGCATGCTCGCCGGCTTCGTAGTTTCCTAAGATGGCTAGCACGTTGTAGTCCACTTTATTTTCATGCGTCTCGCCTTCTTTCCAAATGGGTATTTCTTCCGTCTGGTTGATTCTTCGAACAACCACCGCTTTCCTTCGTCTTTCGGACCCATCCTCTGGAGGTAGAATCTCTTCCACTTCTTAAGTCGACTTCGTAATTTCTCCGAATCTAAGTGTCGAGCTTGTCGCTGTCTCCTCCCGAATCCGAATGACATGCTCTTCCGATTATCCTCGAACCGAAGGCTCTAACTCTATCGCGACCGGAGCTCCTCGAAACTCGCAGATAGATCCGTTGCTCGTTGAACTCTCGTAGCCTCCTCGATGGATGTCTTCTTCGTTATTTTGCTCGTCGAGATCGTGTATGATTCGAGAATCGTCGTCGATGTCGAAATCGATGTCCGGATCGTCGCTAGTTACGTAATCATTAGAAACGAACCAAAACGTAGCCAACGCCATCACCCTTATCATTATATGATCCCACCGAAGCGAGCAGTATAATCATACAAAATCGAGGTTCGAGGGATTTCTCCCCCGAATCCGAAACAACTATCCTAGGATAAGCGGCCTCAGTCTAGCCTTAGGAGTCTCGCTCCTTCTTCTTACGTCAATTTTCTTCTTCTCTTCAATCGTCTCCTCGTCGAGGTGGTTCTTCTATCGCAAGTGATAAGACTTGGCCACTGTAGTCTCGAACTCGAATCGAAGCTCGCACCGAGGCGGCTCGGATGCCGTCTAAAATCTTTTTCAAGACCTCGTCCAAGCTGTAGTCCATCCATCGTCGCCGCATGTAGGATCTATCTGAATGATGGGATCGCCGAGATAACATCGACGGAACCTCCTTTCGGGGTTCCTTCATGTACTCCTTCGGGATTGTTATATTCCCTTTCCGAAGGTTGTCGTTGAGCCAACTTTCGAAGGTAATGCAATCTTCTATCTTGTGCCCAAGCATCTCGGTGATAAGGGCAAAAGTCGGATCACTTTTCTTGTCGACTTCCTCCGGCCTCTTAGCTCTGGCACACGGAAATCGGAGTCTTCATCGACTACTGAACATTTTCAGCACCGCTTCATTCTCGAACCGATATTCTCCTCGCTCGAAGCTCCCTTAATGTACGTCGTCGTCGAGGCGGTTGTTCATACCGCGGAGATGACCGATAGCTGCCGGGTCGTCGGTAATTCGTTGTGGTGCCGCGCCGTTCGGCGAGATTTCAGACGGCTGCTCGCCTTCGTCAACCGCCGCAACGATCCCAGATTTCTTTTCAAAAGTCTTCACTGTGCTTTTGCTTGTCCATCTTGTCTGGCGAAACTTAATTGCTTCGCCTCTTCTTGCAAGCTTCCGCCTTGCTTAACAACTTCTCGAAAGTCTTAATAAGGAATCCTTCGAGGAGAAGTGCTATCGGCCGTGAATGCTTTTAAGCAAGATGCCGATCGCATGTTGTTCTCGTAGTCGTGGTTCACACTTCATGCTTAAGTTCCTCCATCGAAGTATGTAATCCACCAAAGTTTCGTTCGCCTTTGTTTCTCTACAACTAAATCACCTATAAGGATGCGGTGCCGAGCTCCGCGAATCGCTCGATGAAGAGGTTCTCTAGTTCCGAGAACGTCTTCACCGATCCATTCGTACCCTCGCATACCGCCGAAGGCGATTCCCCGACAAGCCGCCGACGAACCGTCGAAGAGTAATGCATCGCTCCCGCCGCATCGCAACAACTCGGCACGAAAGTGTGCAACATGCCGTCGGGGTTCCCGGCTCCATCAAATGTCTTCGAATCGCAGGTGGTACGAAGCCTTTCGGTATCGGACTACCGTCGAACTCTTCCGGGTAAGGTCTACCCGTCCGAATGGATGTCCCGCTCTTCGATTGTGCTAAGGCTTCTCGCACTCCGCCGTTCCACCAAGTTCTCGATATCCTTTTCGTGGATCATACTTCGTGTTGTATCCTTTTCACCGATCATCCCCATCGACGGATGTAATCTCCTTTCCTCCGTCTACAATGTGAATGACCTCTCGGGGGTGTCTCTTCGTGGTCGTATTCGACTCCGGAGAGTGGCCAGAGCTACGCGCCATCTCTTCCATCCTTTTCGCCATTCGAGCGATCGTGTCGTCTTTCTCCCGAAGCCGCCTCTCATCGCCCGGCTCCTCTCTTCGCGGCCGCAGGAGCACCTTGCGAAGCCGATGAAGCTCGTGTTTCGACCATATTGATTTCCGCATATTCGTCGTCCATGAACTCCGATGAATCAATCTCGTCTCCGAACTTTTCTTCTCTTCTTTTGCCAATCGTCTGATATCGGTTCTCAACTTTTCCATGGCATCTTCTAGCCGGGCTTTCGTGTGTCTCGCGGCTGTCATGTGATAGCCGCCGGTCCCCTTCTCACGAGTCCCCGTTATCACAGTAGAAGACTTTCTTCGCATTCAAGTCTCCTCGGCGAGACTTTCTTCTCGGCCGTTGTTTCAATCTCAACTCGCCCAAGAAGGAAGCCATACCATCCTTCTAGCAAGCAGAAGGTCTGGGACCGCATGGTCCGTCAGCCCAAATGCCGGAAGGTGGTATCCTCCCTAATCCGTAATCCCGAGACGACGACAAGCTGACTAGCCTTCATTCTTTTACTCGACTTTTCCGTCATGACGGCGGGTTCTACTCGGGGCCCAAGACGGATTCGACTCGGCACCCGCCCTATTCTCCGTAGAATCTCCGATACGGCGCTTTTCCTTCTTTGCTAACTTTTCTACCAAAGTCCTGCAATGAGCAAACGGCGTAGCTTCTAGTCCTTTTCTGCGGCCATCGTTGTAGTATGCGGGTCGAGGCAATGCGGCAAGAATCTTGCGAACATTTTCCTCGTCCTCTCGCGGTGGAGAGGGGATGGAACCCGCTTCCTCCCAAAAGTGGTATGTAGTCGCAATGTGTATATTCTCGGGTAAATGTGTATATTCAGTAGCTTCCGGATTTCCTCCAGAAAGCAATTTCAGCAGCTCTGCTTCTCTCGCGATCCTTCACTTCGTTTTCTTCGGGTCCTCGTCGTGATGGAATCTTGAACCGGACCCGATTTCGAAAACAAGGTCTCACATGAAGATCCGTACCCTCCACGTAGCAATGTGCTCACCGTACTCCCGGATTTCTTTCCCTTTAATTCGGCAGAGTCGGGGTAGGTAGTAAACAACTAGACCACGGGGGTAGTAAGAACTGGTCCTCCCGCGAACGCAGTACTCTCTCGCCGGGACCCTTGTCAGGGAGGAAACTCTGGGTCGACCTAAGGTCGAACTCAGCCAACGGCTTCTCGCCTCGGATACCTTGTTCGTCGCTGCAAAGAGGGAGACATCGGTGATCTCGACATTCGTGTTTTCAAATCCTTGTCCGAATCGGATGATCCCATTATCGGGCAGCCTCATCCTTATGCACGACGAAGTCCACTCCGTTGGTGAAGGAGAAAATCAGCTTTGGGGCTTCCATTTCGCAGGTAGATTCTCGTTGTCGCCCTGTTATGCTTCTTTCTTTAGTGACGAAAAGAAAGGAATCGAAAAGAGTCCGAACTCATTCTTGTTCATGTATTTATAGGAAGGAATTATTTGTTAAAAGAATCATTTATTAGAGGGTTCGTTTATTTAGAACGAATGTTCAAAGGTGTAGAGAAGGTAAGGAATCCGATTCGGAGTCGGAAAGGAGAAGAAAGTCTTATGCAAGACTTCTCGACTCGAAGGATCACTCCTAAACTAACACCTATTGGGGTCCACCCCACCTCGTAAATGAGGTAAAGGATCTCGGAACCCCTCTCGTTTAGGGGTGTCTAAACAAAGGGCTCCTAAATCCGAGAGAATGTCGGCTATACTTGTCCAAGGTAGAAATGAACATAGTATTCCAACGGAAAGAAGGGTAGTTCGACCCATTAAGGACATGGATACACTACCGATTTTTGAAAGCGTAATTATCCGATTATAATGGAGAGAGGAATTGTCCTCAACGGAGTCGCCGTAAGTCGTTTCGCATATTTTTAGTCATGTGTTTTATTTCGAAAAGGGGTCGCCTAACGTAAGTTGTCTGCGAATTTTTAATTTAATTTAAATAAATAATTTTGAAAAGTAGTATTTGATTTTAAAAATAATTTTTAAATTCGAAGATTTTAAGATATGAGATTAAACCGATCTCACATCCCAAATAGTTTATATAAACGAGCACCGCACCACAAACCGTGTATCTATCCCTAAGGATAGATACACCGCTCGATCCATGGGGCTCGATTAAACAAACTAAAAGATTTGTGACATCCGTTTAGTCTCGCGAACCAATTTTATAAGCCGACAAATTCCCCGCTTAATATGAAAGCATTAAACAGGTTTATATTACCTCGGGTTCTTTAAAATTCCCTATAAGGGCAAGCCCCTATAGCTTAATTACATCTTAAGTGACGGAATCACCTAAGAAAACTCTCGATAATAATCAATAATTCTCGCTCTCAAGAATTTCAAAGTTTAAGTTTTCAAAGGATTGAATTTTGGAATTTCAATAGGAAATTGGATCAAATTTGGAACATTTTGTTTTGGGAATCCAAAGGAAGAAAAGTAGGAGAAATCACAGCATTCGAAGCGAACTTCGCAATTTCCCCGACTATCCTATTGTTTCGCTTCGAGTTTAGGAAAGTCCTAATATTTATTTAAATGTTTCGATCTTGCCAATTTTAGTTAATTAGGACTTATATTCGTATGATATAAATCATACAAATAACCTTCGAAGATCCGAAGGTTTATGTCGTACGGACGACTACTGAATCCTAACACGGTTAGGGCTTAATTTGCAATGCAAATGCCTAACGAAAAGTTGAGGATTTATGTTGCGCTAAGCAAACTACCTCGAAGTCCTATGGCTTTGTTGTTTAATTCTAGGAATGTTTAGCCGATGTAGACTCTGTTTTCACTGACGACGATGGCCGTGCTGCCCACCATGCTCCGAGCTCCTTGTTGTCGCAGAGGTTTAGTTTTAGAAGTCATAAATCAGGGGATGAGAAAAGTGTTTTGGTTTAGAGAAAATCTTAATTTCCAAGTGTTTTTAATACTTTAATTAAAACAAATCTTAAAGTTGATTATAACGACACCTGCTAAGATCCCACTGTTCCATCCTTCCGCATCATTATTTTTATCGCGATTCACTTAGTCCGTATGAATTTGCTAAACTCAACCGAATGAGTTCCACACTTTCATTTAGACCGTGGGAAATCCCGTTAGCAACACGTAGGTTACATCATCCGAGGTATTCCCGATCATCCAACAGACGTTTTAATTTAATCGTAATCGTAGTTTTGTGTTCTGTTTGTGATTAAATTTCGAGTTGTTTTATATTTTGAAATGTCTGTGGCGGTGAATTTTATCTTGCAATGACTTTTAACTTAGTTTTGGTTTCAGCTTTAGGACTATCCTAAAGGTGTGGGTTTTCATGCACATGTTTGTTTATCATGCAAGAAAAGTAAGCGCGATGCGATTAAATGAAATCGCAATAATGTAAATTGCAAGAAAGTAAATTGCAATAAAATAAAAGCGTACCTGGAGGGTCTTCCCGTCATCCCAAGCCGCACTTAAAACACAATTAGAATATTTAAAGCAAGTTCCTGTGTAAAGCTAAGGTAAGGGTTATGGTTTTCTACCAAATTCCTAATCCTATAGCCTAATCATTTCCTATGACGTCTATGTTCTCGTGTTTTTGCTTGAAGACGATTTTCTTCATCAAAGAACAATTAAGTTCAATTGTTCTTATAAACATCCTATCATATCGAGGAAGTGTTTAAGCAGAATCTTAAACATCTTTTCAATATTTACTAGGATTGTTTTAAGTCCAAATGAATTTAATTATATAAATGAATTAATCGTCCGGGATTCAAGTTTTGTTATCTTGCTCAAGTGAACTAGGACATTCGAATATCCTATAGGTGAAGTAACATTTCATTTAATGTTCTGTTTAGGAGTTATGATAACCAAAGCTTTCGAGGGTAAATTGATGTTCAAATGATTTGATGATTTAATTTCAATTCAAGCTTAAATTTGAATAGTGTTCAAGTTATTTTAGATTTATTTTGAATTCTTTATGTCTTCGGTGATGTTATATTTAATTCAACTTAATTTAATTTAATTTAATTTAATTTGTTTTAATTTAATTTAATTCAATTTAATTCAATTTAGTTTGATTTGATGTTAAATTAAATTAATTTGATTTGATTTAATTTTAATTTAATTTGATTTAATTTAATTTAATTTAATTTAATTTAATTTAATTTATTCATTTAATTTAATTTAATTTAATTTAATTTAATTTAATTTAATTTAATTTATATTTAATTTAATTTAATTTAATTTAATTTATTTATTTAATTTAATTTAATTTAATTTAATTTAATTTAATTTAATTTTAATTTAATTTAATTTAATTTAATTTAATTTAATTTAATTTAATTTAATTTAATTTAATTTAATTTAATTTAATTTAATTTTAATTTTAATTTTAATTGAAATTTTTAAAAGAGTTTAATAATTTAATTTTAGTTTAATGATTAAGTCTTTTAATGTTTTGAATTTGAGTTATCATTTTAATTAAGAATTGAATATTAATGAGATAATTAATTTAGGGATTTTTAAATTAAAGAATAAATCTCTTCCTAATAATATCCCTATTTTAATAATTCCAATTTTATTATTCTTCCAAATTTAATCAATTATTTAATTAAGGTTTAATCATTTTAAATTGCTTAATGGGTTTCTACCCTTTAATTATTTAAATTTCAATCATCCAAATCAGATTAGGATCAAATATTTTACTTGTTAATTTTTTATTAAACCTAAAGTTTTAATTAAGGGTTAAAATTTTAATTACCACTTTACCCTTTAAGCTTAATAATTTCATAACTCACTAAATTGAACTCAAATGAACTTGAAATTTTTATGTGACTTCACTCATATGTCAATAAAGACATGAGAGGAGAAAATGTGATTTTTCTGTATTTAATTTATTTATATAATTATTTTTGGTAGAAAATAGAGATTTCCAAGGAAAATTTAATAACATGACCAAGGAAAGTTTCTGTCCTTAAGAAAATTAGGGACATTCCTAATGACCAGAGGACCATTTGGACCAATTTTGGTGATTTTTTGAATTATATTATTTTTATTATAATTATTTTAAGTTTTGGAGTGTTAATTAATTTAAAAATAAAATAAATGTTGAAAAATGAATTTTTTTATTTTTCAAAAATCTCTCTGATATCAAGGAAATCAGTAGAATCAAATTTTGCAATTTTCTGATTTTTCTATGATTTATTATAATTATTTTAGTGAAAATGCTAGAAAATACATTTTTTTAATTTTAAAATTACCCTAGAGCTTTAAAATTTAATATCTCACTAAATAGACCTAAGAAAAATATGGGGTTTGTTCCTAAGTGATTAAAATTCAAAATGTGACATTTTGGTGAATTTTATTATTTTTGTGATTTTTATTATTTTTTAATTATTAAAATATTAAAATAATATTAAAAAATCAACTTTTTTAGAAAATTGAAATTTTAATTTTCTTAAATTCCCCTGATATCAGAGAGGCTCCAAAACCAATTTGGTGAATTTTTGAAAGATATTTTGAAAGTTATGAATTTTTAAAGTTTAAAATGACTAAATGGCTTAATCAACCCAATTAGTAGGGCTAACCAAGTCCAATTGACTTCAAATTTTTATGGTGTCCTCTGATCCTAAAGGTCAGTGGAGAATTGATTTCAAGTCAATTTGATGTATGGTTAGCTCTAATTAATTAGAGATCCATTTTGGGTGTTTAAGCCAATTAGGTTGTTTTAAATGAACTAACTCAAAACCTATTTTTCCTAGGGTCCTCTGGTCATAAGGAACATCACCAAATTTTCCTAGAATTTGTTTCACAACATGCTATTTATTTGAATTAAAATACTCAAAACAGTAACATGAATTTGAAAAATCAATAACTCTTCATAGGATGGCCTCCGACTTTGGAAAATTCGTGGAATGTTCCCAAATTCGGAGGCTTCAAAAGCCCTATGGTCTCATGCCATGGTGAATTGTATACATGCATGGAGAATTAAAAATATGCAGAGAGTAAATAAATTATTAAAAATAAAATACTCGATGAAATTAAATGATTTCTTTTCCACATTATTCTCCTCTGTTCACTGAGCAAGAGGGTATTTTTATTTTATTTTTCTGATTTTTCTACACAAAGTTATGAATTGTTGAAGTTTAGGAATTAAATAAATAGAAAATACCCTAATTTTCTATTTATTTAATTCCCTAAACTTCAAAAATTCATAACTTTCGTGTAGAAAAATCGAAAAATAAAATAAAAATACACCTCTCGTCAAATGAAATCGTAGGAGAATAATGTGGAAAAGAAATCATTTAATTTCATCAAGTATTTTATTTTTAATAATTTATTTACTCTCCGCATATTTTTAATTCTCCATGCATGTATACAATTCACCATGGCATGAGACCATAGTGGCTTTCAAGCCTCTCGAATTCGGGAACATTCCCTCGAATTTTCCAAAGTCGTAGGCCATCCCTATGAAGAGTTATTGATTTTTCAAATTCATGTTACCGTTTTGAGTATTTTAATTCCAATAAATAAGCATGTCGTGAAATAAATTCTAGGAAAATTTGGTGATGTTCCTTATGACCAGTAGGACCCTAGGAAAAATAAGTTTCGAGTTAGCTCATTTAAAACAACCCTAATCGGCTTAAACACCCAAAATCGATCTCTAATTAATTAGAGCTAACCATACATCAAATTGACTTGAAATCAATTCTCCACCGACCTTTAGGATCAGAGGAACCCACCATAAAAATTTCGAGGTCAATCGGACTCAGTTAGCCCTACTAATCGGTCGATTAAGCCATTTAGTCATTTTAAACTTTAAAAATTCATAACTTTCAAAATATCTTTCAAAAATTCACCAAATTGGTTTTGGAGCCTCTGATATTAGTGGAATTTAAGAAAATTAAAATTTCAATTTTCTAAAAAAGTTGATTTTTTAATATTATTTTAATATTTTAATAATTAAAAAATAATAAAAATCACAAAAATAATAAAATTCACCAAAATGTCACATTTTGAATTTTAATCACTTAGGAACAAACCCCATATTTTTCTTAGGTCTATTTAGTGAGATATTAAATTTTAAAGCTCTAGGGTAATTTTAAAATTAAAAAATGTATTTTCTAGCATTTTCACTAAAATAATTATAATAAATCATAGAAAAATCAGAAAATTGCAAAATTTGATTCTCTGATTTCCTCGATATCAGAGAGATTTTTGAAAAATATAAAATTCATTTTTCAACATTTATTTTATTTTTAAATTAATTAACACTCCAAAATTTAAAATAATTATAATAAAAATAATATAATTCAAAAAATCACCAAAATTGGTCCAAATGGTCCTCTTGTCATTAGGAATGTCCCATAATTTTCTTAAGGATAGTAAACTTTCCCTTGGTCATGTTATTAAATTTTCCTTGGAAATCTCTATTTTCTACCAAAAATAATTATATAAATAAATTAAATACAGAAAAATCACATTTTCTCCTCTCATGTCTTTATTGACATATGAGTGAAGTCACATAAAAATTTCAAGTTCATTTGAGTTCAATTTAATGAGTTATGAAATTATTAAGCTTAAAGGGTAAAGTGGTAATTAAAATTTTAACCTTTAATTAAAACTTTAGGTTTAATAAAAAAATTAACAAGTAAAATATTTGATCCTAATCTAATTTGGATGATTGAAATTTAAATAATTAAAGGGTAGAAACCCATTAAGCAATTTAAAATGATTAAACCTTAATTAAATAATTGATTAAATTTGGAAGAATAATAAAATCGAATTATTAAAATAGTGGATATTATTAGGAAGAGATTTATTCTTTAATTTAAAAATCCCTAAATTAATTATCTCATTAATATTCAATTCTTAATTAAAATGATAACTCAAATTCAAAATATTAAAAGACTTAATCATTAAACTAAAATTAAATTATTAAACTCTTTTAAAATTTCAATTAAAATTAAATAAATTAAATTAAATTAAATAAAGAAATTAAATTAAATTAAATTAAATTAAATAAATAAATTAAATTAAATTAAATTAAATTAAATCAAATTAAATTAAATTAAATGAAAAATTAAATTAAATTAAATTAAATAAATAAAAACCAAATTAAATTAAGTTAAACCAAATTAAAAATTAAATTAAATGAATTAAAATAAAATCAAATTAAATTAAGTTAAATTAAATCAAATTAAATTAAAATTAAATCAAATCAAATTAATTTAATTTAACATCAAATCAAACTAAATCGAATTAAATTGAATTAAATTAAATTAAAGATTAAATTAAATTAGATTAAATTAAGTCGAATTAAATATAACATCACCAAAGACATAAAGAATTCAAAATAAATCTAAAATAACTTCAACACTATTCCAAATTAATTGAAATTAAATTAAATCACAAATCATTCAACACCAATTTACCCTCAAAAGCTTTAGTTATCATAACTCCTAAATGTAATATTAAATGAAATGTTACTTCACCTATAGGATATTCAAATGTCCTAGTTCACCGAGCAAGATAACAAAACTCAGATTCCTCAGACGATTAATTCATTTGTATAATTAAATCCATTCGACTTAAAACAATCCTAGAAATATCGAAAAGATGTTTAAGATTCTTCTTAAACACTTTCTCAATATGATAAGATGTTTATAAGAACAATCGAACTCAATCGTTCTTCGATGAAGAAAATCGTCTTCAAACAAAAACACAAGGAACCTAGACGTCATAGAAATGACTAGCTATATGGATTAGGAATTTGGTAGAAAACCATAACCCTTACCTTAGCTTTACTCTATGAACTTGCTTAAATATTCTAATTGTGTTTTAAGTGCAACTGGATGACTGGAAGACCCTCCAGTACGCTTTTATTTTATCGCAATTTACTTTCGCAATTTACATTATCGCAATTTCATTAATCGCATCGCACTTACTTTTCTCGCATGATAAACAACCGTTGCATGAAAACCCACACCTTTAGGATAGTCCCTAAAACCGAAACCAAAACTAAGTTAAAAGTCATTGCAAGATAAAATTCACCGCCACAACATTTCAAAATATAAAACAACTCAAAATTTAATCACAAACGTAACACAAAACTACAATTACAATTAAATTAAAACGTCCCTGTCTGGATGATCTGGAATACCTCGATGATGTAACCTACGTGTTGCTAACTGGATTTCCCACTAGCCTAAATGAAAGTGTGGAACTCATTCAACTAGTTTAGCAAATTCATCCTGGACTAAGTGAATCCGATAAAAATAATGATGCCTAAGGATGGAACCGCGGATCTTAACCGTGTCGTTATAATCAACTTTAAGATTTGTTTTAATTAAAACACAAAAACACTTGAAATTAAGATTTCGCTAAACCAAAACACTTTTCTCATCCCCCGATTTATGATTTCTAAAACTAAACCTCTCGCAACAACAAGGAGCTCGAGTACTACGGGCAAGACGGCCATCGTCATCAAGAAAACCCGAGTCTACTTCGCAGAAACTTTCCTAGAATTAAATAACAAAGCCATAGGCTTCGAGGTAGTTCGCCTAAGTGCAACATAAATCCTCAACTTTTTTGTTAGGCATTTGCATTGCAAATTAAGCCCTAACTGGTCTTAGGATTCCGAGGTAGTCGTCTGATACGACATATACCCTCACATCTTCGAGGCTATTTGTTTGATTTTATCATACAAATATAAGTCCTAATTAATTAAAATTGGCAAGATCAAAACATTTAAATAAATATTAGGACTTTCCTAAACTCAAGCCAAAACAATAGGATAGCGTGAAATTACCGAAGTTCGCTTCGAATCCGTGATTTCTCCTACTTTTCTTCCTTTCGATTCTCAAAACAAAATGTTCCAAATTCGATCCATTCCCTATCGAAATTCCAAAATTCAACCCTCGAAAACTTAAACTTCGAAATTCTCGAGAGCAGTAATTATCGATTATTATCGAGAGTTTTCTTAGTGTGATTCCCGTCACTTAAGATGTAATTAACTATAGTGGGCTTGCCCTTATAGGGAATTTTAAAGAACCTGTGTAATATAAACCCTGTTTAATGCTTTCATATTAAGCAGTGGAATTTGTTCGGCTTATAAAATTGGTCTCGCGTACCAAACGGATGTCACAAATCTTCTAGTTTATTTAATCGAGCCCCATCATTAAGAGGTGTGTCTATCCTCAGTGATAGACACACGGCTTGTGGTGCGGTGCTCGTTTATATAAACTATTCGGGATGTGAGATCTGGTTTAATCTCATATCTTAAAACCTTCAAATTTAAAATTATTTTCAAAATCAAATACTACTTTTCAAAATTATTTATTTAAATTAAATTAAAAATTCGCCGACAACTTCTCGTTAGAGCGACCCCTTTTCAAAATAAAACACACAACCTAAAAATATGCCGACAATTTCGTGCGACTCTACCGGGACAATTCCTCTCTCCATTATAATCGATAATTCCGCTTTCAAAAATCTGAGTAGTGTATCCATGTCCTTAATGGGTCAAACTACCCTTCTTTCCGTTGGAATACTATGTTCATTTCCACCTCGGGACAAGTATAGCCAACATTCTCTCGGATTTAGGAGCCACCGTTTAGTACACCCCTAAACAAGAGAGGTTTCGAGATCCTTTTACCTCATTTCGAGGTGGGGTGGACCCCCAATAGGTGTTAGTTTAGGAATGATCCTTCGAGTCGAGAAGTCTTGCATAAGACCCTCTTTTCCTTTCCAATTCTGATTCGAATTCCTTACCTTCTCTACACCTTTGAACATTCCGTTCTAAATAAACGAACCCTCTAATAAATGATTCTTTCAACAAATGATTCCTTCCTATAAATACATGAACAAGAATGTGTTCGACCTTTTCAATTCCTTTCTTTTCGTCCTAAAGAAAAGAAGCACAACTCGGACCGACAACCGAATCTACCCCGTAGAAATGGAAGCCCCAAAGCCGATTTTCTCCTTCACCAACGGACCGAACTTCGCCGTCTATAAGGATGAGCCGCCCAATAATGGGATCATCCGATTCGGACAAGGATTCGAAAACACGAATGTCAAGATCACCGACGTCTCCCTCTTCGCACCGACGAACAAGGTATCCGAAGCCGAGAAGCCGCCGCTCGAGTTCAACCTCAGGTCGACCCAAGAGTTTCCTCCCCCGCAAAGGGTCCCGACCGAGAGGAGTACTACCGTCCGCAGAGGACCGTTCTTACTACCCCCACCGGTCTAGTTGCTTCGCACCTACCCCGACTATCGCCAAATTAAAGGGGAAAGAAATCCGTAATTACGGTAAACCCGTTACCGCGGAGGGTACAGATCTTCCCGTGAGACCTTCGTATTTTCGAAATCGGGTCCCGCCCAAAGATTCCATCACTAACAAGGACCCAAAGAAGAAACATAGCAGAAGGATCGCCAGCAGAAGCCGTAGCCGCCGAAATCGCTTTCCCGGAGGAAATCCCTGAACCGCTCGAATATACACCGCCGCCGTAATATACACCGCCGCCGAATATACACCGCCGCTCGACTACATACCACTTTTGGGAGGAAGCGTGTTCCATCCCCTCTCCGCCGCGAGGACGAGGAAAATGTTCGCAAGATTGCCGCCGCATCGCCTCACCCCGCATACTACAAAGATAGCCGCAAGAAAAGGACTAGAACTACGCCGTTTGCTCGACCGCAAACTTTGGTGTAGATGTTAAGAAAGAAGGAAAACCGCCCCGTATCGGAGATTCTACTGAGAATAGGGCGGGTGCCGCCAAATCCCGTCTCGGGCCCCGAGTAGAACCCGCCGTCATGACGTAAAAGCCAAGTAAAAGGATGAAGGCTAGTCCGCCCGTCGTCGTCTCGGATTGCAGCATTAGGGAGGATACCACCTTCAAAGCATTCGGCCGATGGACCATCCGGTCCTAGACCTTCTACCGCTAGAAGGATGGTATGGCGTCCCACTACCTGGCAATCGAGATCGAAACAACAAGCTCGAGAAAGAAAGTCTCGCTAGGAGACTCGAATCCAAGAAAGTGCTACCGCGATAAAGGGCACTCGCGAGAAGGGGACCCGGCAGCCTATCGCACGACAACCGCGAGGACGCACGAAAGGCCCGCTAGAAGATGCCATGGAAAAGTCGAGAACCGATATCCGACGATTAAGCAAAAGAAAGAGAAGAGAAGTTCGGAGACGAGATTGATTCATCGAGTTCATGGACGACGAATATGCATAAATCAACATGGTCGAAACACGAGCTTCATCGCCCGCAAGGTGCTCCCGCAGCACGCGTAAAGAGAGGAGCCGTAACCGATGAGAAGGCAGCCTTCAGAGAAAGACGACACGATCGCTCAAATGGCGAAAAGGATGGAAGAGATGGCCGTAGCTCTAGCCACTCTCCGCAGTCAAATGCAACCACAAAGAGAGACACCCCGCAGGTCATTAACATCGTAGACGGAGGAAAGGAGATTACATCCGTCAATGGGGATGATCACCAAAAAGGATACAACACAAAGTATGATCCCCGAAAAGATATCAAGAACTTGGTGGAACAGGCAGTGCGAGAAGCCTTAAGCACAATCGAAGAGCGGGACATCCATTCGGACGGTAGACCTTACCTGTAAGAGTTCGACGCTGTCCAATACCCGAAAGGCTTCGTACCACCTCCGTTCAAGACCTTCGATGGAACCGGAACCCCCGACAACATGTTGCACACTTTCGTGCCGCCTGCTGTAATGCCGGCGGGAGCGATGCATTGCTCTTCCGATAGCTTCGTCGCAGCTCGTCGTGAATCGCCTTCGACCGGTATGCGAATCACCGAATCGGACGTGAAGACGTTCTCGTAATCTAGAGAACCTCTTCATCAAGCGATTCGCCGGAGCTTCAAGCACCACATCACTATAGTGATTTAATGGTAGAGAAACAAAGGCCGAACGAAACTTCGGTGGATTACATACTTCGACTGAGGAACTTAAGCATGAAGTGTGAACCACAACTACAAGAACAACATGTAGTCGACATCTTGCTTAAAAGCATTCACGGCCCGATAAAGACTTCTCCTCAAAGGATTCACTATTAAGACTTTCGAGAAGTTGTTAAGCAAGGCCGGAAGCTTGCAAGAAGAGGCGAAGCAATTAAGTTTCGCCGACAAGACGGACAAGCAAAAGCCCGGGAAGACTTTTAAAAGAAATCTCGGGATCGTTGCAAGCAACTTGACAAAGGCAAGCAACCGATGCAAATACCACCGTAACAGCCGCAAAGAACCACAACTGTATTACCAAGAACCCCGCCCAGCGTATCACTCATCTCCACAAGATGAACAACCGCCTCGTCAAGCAACGTACATTAAGGGAGCTTCGAGCAGAGAATATCCGTTCAATAATGAAGCAAAGGCCGAAAATGTTCCGTAGTCCGATGAAGACTCCCGATTTCCACGCCAGCAGCCTAAGAGACCGGAGGAAGTCAACAAGAAAAGTGATCCCAACTTTCGCCCTTATCACGAGATGCTCGCGCACAAGATAGAAGATTGCATTACCTTCAAAAGTTGGTTCAACGACAACCTTCTGAAAGGGAATATAACAATCCCGAAGGAGTACATGAAGGAACCCCGTAAAGGAGGTTCCGTCAATGTTATCTCAATCGATCCCATCATTCCGATAGATCCCTATACGAATGACGATGGATGGACTACCGCTCGACGAGGTCTTCAAAAAAGATTTTAGACAAGCATCCAAACCGCCTCGCTGCGAGCTTCAATTCGTAGTTCGAGACCCTGTTAAGCCGGTACTATCACTTGCGATAGAAGAACCACCTCAACAGAGGCGATCGAAGAGAAGAAGAAAATCGACGAAGAAGAGAGGACCGAGACTCCTAAGGCTAGACTAGGGGTCGCTTATCCTAGGATAGTTGTTTCGATTCTGGGAGAAATCCTCGAACCTTCGATTTCGTATGATTATCTCGCTCACTTCGGTGGGATCATATAATGATAAGGGTGATGGCGCTGGCTACGTTTTGACCGTTTCAACGATTACGTAACTAGCGACAATCCGGACATCGATTTCGACATCAACGACAATTCTCAAATCATACACGATCTCGACAAGCAAAATAACGAAGAAAGCATCCATCAAGGAGGCTACGAGAGTTCAACAAGCAACGAATCTATCTCAGCGAGTTTCGAGGAGCTCCAAATACGATAGAGTTGGGGAGCCTTCGTATTCTCGAGGATAATCCGGAAGAGCCCGTCATTCCGATTCAGGAGGAGACACCGACAAGCTCAACACTAGATTCGTAAGAAATTACGAAGTCAACTTAAGAAGTGGAAGAGTTCTACCTCCGAGAATGGGTCCAAAAGACAAAGGAAAGCGGTGGTTGTTCAAGAAGAACCAACCCCTAGCAGGAAGAAATATCCATTCGAGAAGAAACCGAGACGCATGAAAATAAAGTGGACTACAACGTGCCAGCCCATCTTAGGAAACTACCGGCCAAACTGAGTATCTACGACGCCCTCATCTTATCAAAAGAGATGAGAGAAGCTCTGATCAAGGCTTTACTTGATCCGGTAAATTCGCTTAGCTCAAATGGCCTGGAGATTCCTTAGATGAGGTTTGTTGGTTAAAGGAACAAGCAGGCGTTACCTTCACTCGACAATGACCTACTACTTGGGACAAGCAGATCACAACCGACCATCGTACATTTCAGTTACAATCGGGAAGTTTACACTCTCCAAAGTATTGGTGGATCCAGGAGCATCAATCAATATAATGAGTCTTCGAACACTAGCATACTTGGAAATTGATGCTCGCGAGCTCGAAGCCGACAAAATGTTATTAAGAGGATTCAACCGTAAAGGAGAAAGAGCCCTCGGATCAATAACGCTACTAATGAAGACCGGTGACTTAGCAAAGACAACCGCAAAATTTCACATAATCGATTCGAAACGTCGTTCAACGCTCTACTCGGCCGGCCGTGGATACATGAAAACAGGATGGTACCATCATCTCCGCATCGTTGCATCAAGTACTACTGATGGAGGGGAACAATGGCATCAAAGGTGACTTGCAACCATTCTCCGTACATGAGATTGGAATCCATGAAGACGCAGACTTATTATGCACCTCCGAAGAAAACAATCTTCTCAGAGATACCGTAACAAATGAAGCAAAGAAAGTTCGTGACAACGAAGAACTCCGAAGCTTCTAGTCCAACAGCCACTCACCACTCCCTTCCGGCGAGATGGTGAAGGTTTCTCCACAACTCGCATCCGAGGTCGAGGCCGGGGACGAGGTCGCGGTAGAGACGCTAGTGACGTACTGGACAGCAGGAAACCAGCCATCAATGTCGATCGGGAAGATAGTTCTCGAAGAAGAAAAAGAAATCAAACAAGAAGCAAGCCGACAATAAGTCGAAGAAGCCGCAATTCAAGATTTCTCTCGAAGATGAAAAGAATGAAGAATACAAATCAATGTACGAGAAGATTAACCACTACGTGCATACTATGACCCTAACCCCGATCCATTCTAATAAGATCGAGGGAATAGTGGTCAAAGAGATACGTAGCGGCGGTGCAAGGCCAATCAAGTTCTACCGTGGTGCTTCTTCCTCCAAAACTGAAAATAATGTACAATTCGAAGATGTCACTTCATCAGAATTAATGGAATTACCTTTTGAGTGGTACTCTCCTCGTGTTCAAAATTTAATTCAACGTGGTTTCTTACCTCGACAATGGACAAAAGACCAATCACAACATTTTGAAAAATTATGGAATAATTCCGGCCGTCCACCCAATTCAAAGCATGGTCTCTGGATTCGGCACAGCAGGGCCGCCGACGATACCGAATTTTGCTTGGTTGTCACTTGCGAGTCCAATGAAAACCGCATGGAAACTACGTGACGAACTCGAAGATTTACAAATCGGAGACGCTCCACTAGAATTCGAAGAAGAAATCAAATCTATAATAGATGAGTTAACGGAAGTTAACTTAGGTACTAAGCAAAGAGCCTAGACCTACCTTTGTTAGCTCCTTACTCAATAAAGAAGACTCCGAAGAAATAATCAAATTATTAATGGAATTTAAAAACTGCTTTGCTTGGAACTATGACGAGATGCCAGGATTAGCTCCAGAGGTCGCAGTCCATAAGCTAGGAGTGGATCTTACTTCGTCCCGCCGACAAGGTCCTGTAAGAATGCGTCTAGAAATCGAACAACAAGTCATAGCTCGAAGTTAAAAAGCTAATAAACGCCGCATTTGTCCATGAAGAACAATACCCGACTTGGTTAGCCAATGTGGTGCCGCTAGAAAGAAGAATGGTCGATCGAATTTGTGTGGACTTCAGTAGATTTAAACAAGGCCTCGTCCAAAGGATGAATTCCTCTACCGATCCCTGAACCGATGATCGACATTGCTTCGACGCATGAAATATTTTCATTCATGGATGGATCTTCGTGATACAACCAGATAAAAGTGGCTCCGTAAGATGAAAAGCTTAAAGCATTCGTAACGCCGATCGGAGTATATTGCTACACGTTGATGCCATTCGGACCGAAGAACGCAGAGCAACCTACTAGTAGAGCAATGACAAGAATTTTTGATGATCTCATCCACAATCAAGTCGAATGCTACGTGGACGATGTGGTCATCAAAAGCAAAGTAAAGGAAAACCACTCGTATGATTCGAGAATTGTTTTCGAATGATTAAGACAATTTAACCTCAAGATGAATCCCTTAAAATGAGCCTTCGGCATCACCTCCGGAAATTCTTAGGATTCGTTGTCCGACATCGTGGAATTGAAATCGACCTGAAAAGATTAAAGCTATCTTAGAAATGCCGCCTCCCAAAACCTTAAAACAACTACGATCTTTTCAAGGGAAGTCGGCATATCTTCGACGCTTTATCTCAAACCCGTCGTGTAGGTGTCACCTTTCTCGACACTAGTTAAAAAGGACGCCAAATTCATTCGGGAAGAGAAATGCCGTAGGGCCTTCGAGGACATTAAACAATATTTAATGAGACCTCCCCGTCTTAGCAGGCCTCTAGCCTCGTGTAGACCATCGATACTTTATACCGCGGCTTTAGACGACTTTCCTGAGCCCCGTTAGCCTGTGTCAATGATGAGGGTAAAGAAAATGCTCTTTACTACCTAAGCCGTCGTTTACTTCCGACGGAAATAAGGTATCCCGCAATCGAAAAGCATTGTTTGCCCCGATCTTCGCCGCTCAAAAGCTCGTGCACTACATGCTTTCTCATAAGGTCAACCCGATCTCGAAATTTAATCCATCGCAATACTCGATGACTCGTCCAACACTTTCCTAGCAGACTTGCTGATGGTCAATGATATTATCGCAATTCGATATAACTTTCGTGCCTCTTCGTGCCGTAAAGGGACAAGTCTTAGCAGACTTCCTCGCAAGACACCCTTTGCCGACCGAATCTCCTCTCAACGACGATCCGCCGGATGAACAAATAATGAATCTAGAAGACCCCGATGATCGACGTTGGGAATTATATTTCGACGGAGCATCTTCAGCGCACAAAGATGAAGAATCGCAAGTGATAGTGCCCTGCAAGGCAGAATCGGCTAATATTTATAACACCAGAGCGGGGGATGTTAAGATAGTCCTACCATTTTTCAGAACAGTGTACGAACAATGAAGCAGTATACGAAGCCCTCATAACGGACCGGAATTAACCATTCAAATCGGGGATAACAGTACATCAACATCTACGGGATTCACGCTTAATCATTCAACGGATCACCGGACAAGACATAATTTTAAAGCCAAGACTCGAATAATACTTCCAAGATGCCATACAACCAGTTGAACGCATTCCGAATGTGACGATCTACAAAATTCCGTAAAAGAAAATGCTTTAGCAGATGCTTTAGCCCGTCTCGCAAAAGAATTTGTCTGTTTGCAAGATGAGTCGCTGGAAGTGCCGCTCACTGGACGTCGGTCCTATCACAAACTCGACATGGACACAATACACAAACCGAAAAAGAAAAAGAATCAACAGCAGCAGTGACGTAAAAAACACAAGACTACGATGACAACATTACAGTACTACCCGCAAACAGAAAGTTACCGGACGATAGGTCGCTAGCCCATCGTATCAAGAAAAGAACTCCGTCCTACGCATTAATAAACAACACATTGTATGAAGGTCTTTTGATCAAATGCGGCTAAGGTGCCTAAGCGGGTCCGAGGCCCGTGAAATTGTTAAGGAGGTGCATTCGAGACTTCTGTGGCGCTCACCAGCCGGGTCCGAAGATGAAAATGAAAATTAAAAGACTAGGGTACTACTGGCCCTCGATGATGACCGACTGCATGAAAATCGCCAAGAGCTGTCACTAATGCCAAGTGCACGGAGTGGTTCTACACCAACCTCCAAATGTGCTACATCCGACTATTGCGTCATGGCCATTCGAATGTCGGGGCACGGATATAGTGGGTCCAATACAACCACCATCATCAAAAGGACATCGCTTCATTCTTGCGGCTACAGATTACTTTTCCAAGTGCGCGAGGCAGCTCCACTTAGAGAAGTGAAAGCAAACCACGTGCTGCGCTTTTCAAGAACCAAGTTGTCTACCGTTTCGTGGTGCCGCGCAGATCATCTCGTATACCTGGGTCCGCATTCGAAGCACACAAATTAACAATTTTGTCGTGAGACACGGAATCGACTAGCGTACTCAACAATTTACTACCCAAGAGCAAACGGCCTCGCCGAGGCTTTTAATAAAACTCTCGTTCAAATCTTAAAGAAAACCTTGGACGATAATAAGAGAAATTGGCACGAGAAGTTGTTAGAAGCCTTATGGGCCTACCTGGACAACCTTCGAACTCCTACTCAAGCTACACCCTACGCTCCGGTGTATGGGTCCGAGGCGTTGTTACCTTTAGAGGTCCGAGCCTTCCTTCACTCGAATTGCAGCTGCAAACAAGATCACGACGGAAGAGAATGCCAAATTACGACTCGAAGAATTAGAAAGCTCTGAAGGGAAAATACTGTGCACACGCAACAAAATTTAGAACTATACCAAGCTAAGATGGTCCAAGCCCATGACAAACCGGGTCCGCCCGAGAACCTTCAAAGTTGGTGACTTAGTTCTCGTTCTCAAGAGACCTATTCTCGCACACCGCAAGATAGGGAGGAAAATTTGAACCCACTCGGGAAGGACCGTTCGTGGTCGAAGCAAGATACTCGGAGGTTCCTACCAGACCTAGTGAATCGCCGTGGAGAACGACATATGCTTCCAATCAACGGACGATACTTGAAAAGTATTACGCTACTCCGATGTTTCGAAGGAATGAATTCTTCATCCCTAAGAAACACGGCGAAGTAATTACTTATGATTGGGTCCGAACCCAAAAATAATAATAATAAATGTGCTAAAATAAATAAAATCATGATAATAAAGTTTTCCTCGTTTTGCTTTTCCAAATCAAAATCTCTTCCCCGATCTTACCCTACTTCATTCCCGTTAAATTTGAAAATATAAAAAAAATATATATAAAAAAATGTGTCTTTAATAAACATTTTTCTTAATGTTCTTGTTCTTAGTACAAGTTCCCGATCCTTTTCCTCGTCTTTTCGTCGGGAAATGTCGAATCCGGCGGTTGGTCCCGAACTTTAAGAATGGCGTAAGCCTCGCACTCGATGAAAAGAGGGTGAAAGATGGAGCGATAACCGAGATCGACTCTGATTTCGCACTCGCAGAGCCTACAATACGAGGAAAGTGACCGGGTCCTAGTCGACCGAGAAGAACCGCACCGGCGTACAGCGGATGAAAGTGGGTGGCCCAAGCCACCAATCCAAAGAAGAAGAAAAGAAAGGCAAACACCAAAGAAGATAAGAAAATGAAGTCCGTAGTGGCTACAACGAAGGCAGGCTTGCCGCCGCGCCCACGAAACTCAGAAGTTCGAAGAGCTACCTCACAAGAACGCAACGAAGAAATAAGAATCGCCGTATCCGTAAGATGTTAACAAAACTAGCCGCGTACTAGCCGCGACGAAACGGTTGCTAATGCCGCGACATACACTTCAAGGACACCGGCTCACCAGAACTCGAAGAAAGGAGGCCACCTCCTAGATACCGTAAAGAACCGTGGAAATCTCCGAAAGATCGAAGAAAGAAGGCTACCACGCCACCGGATAGAACCACCGGCGATGCACGACCTGTTGTGCAGCGCAACCCCGGGGATGTCCCGACAGCATCATCCCCGAGGAGCCGAGGTATGCAGTGAGAACGTGAAGGGATCGAACCGTATATCCCACAATATGTCACTGTGCCTCGCCATCCGCATCATTCCGGAATACGAGCCGGAGAGAATGCAGAATGTCGAAAAGAAAACCTTTCGAATACTTCGAGAGAATTAAAGGTAGAAGAATCAATATACTAGAGGGCCTCGAGCTACATACGTACGTATTCTCGTAGTACGAACAACGAAGAAATCGTGGATTGCATCCGGATTCAAAAGAATGGGCCGAGCATGCCGCCCGAGGGAAAACACATACTCGAACCCCGAGATGAATGCGATGGAAAGGAAGAATCACAATACAATGCGGATGTCGTTACAACTTCGCGAATGACAAGAAGGGAAACCCACCGGAATACTCCGTCATGGGCAAGTGGATCCGATGTCATTAGTCATCAAGAGAATGGTAAAGAGATTGATAACATGGAGGGTACCGCGCAGATTGCATACCCAATAGCCGCATTATTAACATCTACAATGCAGGACCGCATACCTCCACACATAGATCACCATGACTTTGTCGTACCTTTCGCACAAGCCTCTTTCCCGAACGAGTGTAACATCATGTTCGGATCTCGACCTCCGGATAACAGTGCCCGTGTGAGTTCCACGGCCAGTTGAAGATACCTTTACTCGGTAGGTTCCGTCATGATATCGAAGGGCAACGGAGCAGTATATCGCCAAGCATCGCATACCGTGAGTACCAGTTGAAGCGGATCTCGCTACTTTCGTAAGGATGGACGACAAGAAGACACCTTACCATTTCCACCGTACCCGTAGCCAGGAGAGCCTCCGACCTTACGAGTCGTGAGTTACATGGAAAATATCACACCTCCAATGTACATCCATACGGCATCCTCGCCAAGGATGGCTTGGAAGGTGATGTTATCGACCATGTACCACACTATTCGTACATGGATTTTTTGACAGATGTTTCTTTGGATGGATCAACAAAGATCATACATAGTCCGTTTCGAGTCTACATGGATTGTATGAGATGTATTCCGCATCGAGTTGTATGATGTATCTTCAACATGATCGGAATGAAAGTGACCATGTCACATTTTTCGGCCTTCACCTCTTTGCAGGCAAATTGATCGGGAAACGCCATTAAAGTTAAATGAACTTCGAACAAAGAACAGAAAAGAAAAAAAAGAAGAATAAAAGAAAACTTTCCTAAAAAAAAAAATCTTAAAAAATGACGAACACCAAATCCACATGAACACCAAATAAACAACAAAAATGGGATAGTTAAAGGACAAACAAAGCAAATTTAAAGCTCAAATTGAATTCCAGTTTAAACCCATCTTCTCAAACCCTCCGATCCTTCTTCAAATCAAGATCTATTCTAGACCTCCCTTAAAACCCTCTCTCGGATAATTTCGTAATCACGAAAAATTTTCAACTCTGATCCGTATGGCATCAGTTTATACCCTTCGCCAAGTAATCGACTTCGATCGATTCCCATGATACGAGACACTTTCATATCTCATTTCGATCTCCCGCTAAATCCACATCTCCACAAGAAATTTCAATTCTAAACTTCCGAGGTCGGTACCTAAATTCCGCCCTCTTCCTCCGAGATCGGTACCTAAATCCAGCTTCATTCCGAGATCGATACCTAAATTTCGAGTCTCGTCCGAATCGATACCTAAATTTCGATTCAAAATTTCCGAGACCGGTACCTAAATTCCAGCTTCTCATTCCAAGATCGATACCTAAATTTCGATTCTCATCCGAATTGATACCTAAATTTCAATTCAAAATTTCCGAGATCGGTACCTAAATTCCAGCTTCTCATTCCGAGATCGATACCTAAATTTCGATTCTCATCCGAATCGATACCTAAATTTCAATTCAAAATTTCCGAGACCGGTACCTCAAATTCCAGCTCTCATTCCGAGATCGATACCTAAATTTCGATTCTCATCCGAATCGATACCTAAATTTCAATTCAAAATCTCCGAGACTCAGTACCTAAATTCCAGCTCTCATTCCGAGATCGATACCTAAATTTCGATTCTCATCCGTATCGATACCTAAATTTCAATTCAAAATTTCCGAGATCGGTACCTAAATTCCAGCTTCTCATTCCGAGATCGATACCTAAATTTCGATTCTCATCCGAATCGATACCTAAATTTCAATTCAAAATTTCCGAGATCGGTACCTAAATTCTAGTTCTCATTCCGAGATCGATACCTAATTTCGATTCTCATCCGATCGATACCTAAATTTCAATTCAAAATTTCCGAGACTGGTACCTAAATTCCAGTTCTCATTCCGAGATTGATACCTAAATTTCAATTCTAAACTTCCGAGGCTGGTACCTAAATTCCAGTCCTCTTCCTTCGAGGTCGGTACTTAAATTCCGACTCTCATTCGAGATCGATACCTAAATTTCGACTTCTTCGAATCGATACCTAAATTTCAATTCTAAACTTTCGAGATCGGTAACTAAATTCCAGATTCCTCATTTCGAGACTAGTACCTAAATTCTAGTTCTCATTCCGGATCGCATCTAAATTCCGATTCTCATCCTCTTCGAGGTCGATGCCTAAATTTCGACTTCTTTCGAGATCGATACTTAAATTTCAATTCTCATCCCTTTCGAGATCGGTACCTAAATTCTGATTCTCATCCTTTTCAATCGACACTTAAACTTCGATTCCTACTCCGAGGCTGGTACCTAAATTCCAATTTTCTTTGCAGTCCCGAGATTGGAACCTAGGTTTCAATTCTCCTTTCAAATCCGAATTTTCTCAAATTAATTTTAAATCAAACTTCAATCTAAATTAAAACTCCAAATCGAAATCTAAACTCACACATCGAAACTTAAATTGAAACAAAAATCAAATCTAAATCGAATTTTCCCCGCATCATGTGATTTGGAATTCACCTTCTTTCCTTTCCCCAACGAGAGTTCGAGAATCTCCGGTTTCGTAGATATGCTCGACACTCCCTCAAATGAACTCTTCTACTTCATCCTAAGTTTGTCACTGACATCCGTGCTGGTTTCGTTGATCGCTCGGTCAACGCCATACGCGCGCGTGTGCTCCGTCACCACCACACCTATCAGGGTCCATTTGTCGACCTCATTTTCGATGAGGTCTTCTCTTCTTCCCTTTAGTACTTAGGATCTAGCCTTAGCTTTTCCTTCGACTATCTTAGAGGACTAGAATCGGGACCCACCTTTTAGAAATTCAAACCACTTCTTAACTCCCCGCAAACTCCACAAAACTCGACCGTAGACCCCTAATCACCTGTAGAGTCGAAATCAAATGCGGAAGCTTAAAGGATGAGTTCCTATAGTGACTCTTCGCCTTGGGACCACCCCTGGGTGGCCCTGGTCCGGTGAAGGGGCCGACTTACACACACACTACACCTATACACTACACTTTCACACACCTATACCTAACTCGGCTTCCCGACTCATGTAGGTGATTCACATGGATGGTCCTTAACCCCTAAGCCCTCACGCAGGGTTGGGAACAACATACATGAATGCCTCAAATGGGTCCATTCATGGCTCATGTGGGCTTGATGTGGCTTCATGGCTCAACCAAAATGATTTCATTCCGCTTATATTCACCCAATCCTCAATTTTCCAAATTTTCAATTTTCGACCCCCGGACCCTACACCCGCTAACCTTACCCAAAACCCTCGAAAATACCCAAATTTCTCAAAAATTTCCAAATAACCCAAAATTCCCCAAAATCAATCCCAAACATTTCCACATCACTCAAATTGATCATCCATACCCAAAAATATCAAAAATTCCAAGAAAACCTCCCAATACCCTCCAAATACCCAAAATACCCCTCTCGACCCAAAAATCCAATAATTCAGAAAATTCCCAGTAAAATTCCATAAAATCCCAAATATTCCCAATTTCATTTTGTCCAACTACACCATGGGCCAATTTTGTCAATTTACCCTACTTTTGTCAAAACCCCCAATTCGACCCATTTTAACCCAAAGTGAACCCAATGTCAAACCAAACTCTACCCAATTGACCCAAATTCTGGTCCAATTCAATTCTAAACTTCAATTCAACATTCCCAACACCAATCTAGACCAAATCCAAGTCCAATTGGATTGACATTTGGATCCAATCTCACTTTTGGCCTTAAAGCCCAATTTGGACCCATGACCCAAACCTAACCCAAACTCACCCTATTCAACTCCAATTAACCCCAAACCTTTTCTAAACCTTCCTTAACATTCCCACAAGCAAAACGCTAACATGATTTACACAAAATTTAGACCCAAACCCCACTCAAATTCAACCCAAAGCCAAAAAGCCCAATTTCGACCTAAACCCAAACCTAACCCAAATAAGCCCAAACCCCAAAATCAAAGCCCAACCAAAGGTAAAACCTCTTTGAAACACTCCCATAGACATTTCGCAACATTAATTTTACATCAATTTCAACCCTAGCCCAACATTGGCCCAAGTTAGCCCAATTTGACCTATATTGGCCCATTTACCAAATCAACCCAAATTCAACTCAATTCAAAACCCAAACCACCTCAAATTCATTTCAAATCACTCATGATACATCCCTAAACCAAAACCAACAATTATTTGGCCCAAACTTCTACAAAATCCCCATCCATAAATTCATTCCTAAACCTAAAGGCTCATCCCCTTAAACCTTCTTAAAAGCCCCATCTAAAACCATTTCAAAAGGCCCAAAATCTACCCTAAAGCCCACATGACATCTCCATTTGCCATCCACTTAATTAAAGCCATTACCTAAGTCCTAAATTCATCATCAAATAATTCCAAATCAAGTTTCATACAAATGTCCATCAAATTACCAAAAATTCCTAAAATCCATTTTCATGAAATTGACCAAACTTTTGCCAAGCCAAAGGCGAGCCTATGCAAGCCATGGACAAGCCACATGAAGCCATGGAAGGCTTCGACATGTGATCAAGCCATTAATGGCAAAAGGAGGGGCCCCTTTCCTAATCCTTCTTAAACCCTTTTTTACCTTAAGCATGTCACACACTAAACCATGCTTAGCCACCTCATCATGGATGGAGACCACACCATTCTCTCGGCTCGACCCAAGTGATCCTTTTCAGCCTCAAGACCAGTGCCTCGGTGGTGAACCTAGCCCAAAACCATGGGTCGACTCATTTGAACCCAAAATGGTCTTCCCCCCATTCCATTTCAATCCAAGCTCTTTACACATGGCATTTGCCAATCGCCTACACTAAACCCCTGCCCCCGACCCACCCGAACAAGATGGTGACCCATGCCCGGCCGGCCACCACCAGCCGCCGAAAACACCATGGCCGAGAGCTCACATGCGAGCCCAACTCGGGAATTCTCACCCGCCGAGCCGCCCCATCCCCACTGGCCACCATGGCCGTTCTTCCCATGCCTGAGCATACCGATCCCAAGCCCTAACTCTCCCCGGAGGCCCTCCACCCTCTCCTATTTAAACACCACCCCTCACGGCCATGAGAAGAGAGCCGCACAAACCTTGCCGAAACTCCGCCAAAATTGTTCCAAACCCTTCTCCACCCTCGTAGCAGCTTGATCCCCAAAGGTCAATTCTATCTCTAATCCCCACTCGACAAAATCCAATTTCTCAACCGAAATTCCACCCAAAACCAGACACTTCTCCACAGCCGAACCAATCCCCAAATCGATTGGTTCTACACCTTCACTGCACTGCGGGAAGGTGTCCACCAACAAAAGCCCCATCTCCATGCCACCTAGCCTGCTCCAAACTCTCCAAGCTTTGGATCGGGCTTGGTCGAAATCCCACCTAGATAATTCACCGCACCGTGAGACTTCATCCTGAGCTTGACGGATCCAATCGAAGGTGCAACAACCCCTCGCATCGAAGCCACACTTCTCCGAGCAAAGGTACGAGCTAACTCTTCATCCCGAGCTTCGGAGATTCTCCATTTCAAATGCTTTAATTTCAATGCATGATCACCGTATGCATGTGTTCGTCTCTTCAAGATGAATCCATAGAGCATAAGAACATAAAAATCCATCGAGTATCGAGCGAGATATTAGTGGATTTAGTGTGGACGGCTCTCGGCGAGGACACTGTGGACGATGAACGGATGCCGTCCATTCAATACACGCGCGGACGGACGGCCAGATCGCGCCGGATCGTAGGACCGAACGATACGCACGGGCCCCGGAGCGCCGACTCGTATGGCGGCGTCGAATCGGGAGCGCGACACGCGGCGTTCGGAGCCGCTCGAGGCCGACGCGCGCCGCGCGGATAAATAGAAAATTAGGGGTATTTTCTATTTATTTAATTCCCTAAACTTCAAAAATTCATAACTTTGTGTGAAAAATCAGAAAAATAAAATAAAAATACCCTTCGTCGCCGAATAATGTAGGAGAATAATGTGGAAAAGAAATCATTTAATTTCATCAAGTATTTTATTTTTAATAATTTATTTACTCTCTGCATATTTTTAATTCTCCATGCATGTATACAATTCACCATGGCATGAGACCATAGGATAGCTTAAGCCTTCCGAATTCGGGAACATTCCCCGAATTTTCCAAAGTCGAGGCCATCCCTACGAAGAGTTATTGATTTTTCAAATTCATGTTACCGTTTTCGAGTATTTTAATTCCAAAGAATAGCATGTCGTGAAATAAATTCTAGGAAAATTTGGTGATGTTCCTTACGACCGCAGGACCTTAGAAAATAAGTTTTGAGTTAGTTCATTTAAAACAACCCTAATCGGCTTAAACACCCAAAATGGATCTCTAATTAATTAGAGCTAACCATACATCAAATTGACTTGAAATTAATTCTCCACTGACCTTTAGGATCAGAGGAACCCACCATAAAAATTCGAGGTCAATTGGACTTGGTTAGCCCTACTAATTGGGCCGATTAAGCTCATTTAGTCATTTTAAACTTTAAAAATTCATAACTTTCAAAATATCTTTCAAAAATTCACCAAATTGGTTTTGAGCCTCTTTGATATCAGGGGAATTTAATAAAATTAAAATTTCAATTTTCTAAAAAAGTTGATTTTTTTAATATTATTTTAATATTTTAATAATTAAAAAATAATAAAAATCACAAAAATAATAAAATTCACCAAAATGTCACATTTTGAATTTTAATCACTTAGGAACAAACCCCATATTTTTCTTAGGTCTATTTAGTGAGATATTAAATTTTAAAGCTCTAGTGGTAATTTTAAAATTAAAAAATGTATTTTCTAAGCATTTTCACTAAAATAATTATAATAAATCATAGAAAAATCAGAAAATTGCAAAATTTGATTCTCTGATTTCCTTGATATCAGAGAGATTTTTGAAAAATATAAAATTCATTTTTCAACATTTATTTTATTTTTAAATTAATTAACACTCCAAAACTTAAAATAATTATAATAAAAATAATATAATTCAAAAAATCACCAAAATTGGTCCAAATGGCCTTCTGATCATTAGGAATGTCCCATAATTTTCTTAAGGATAGAAACTTTCCCTTGGTCATGTTATTAAATTTTCCTTGGAAATCTCTATTTTCTACCAAAAATAATTATATAAATAAATTAAATACAGAAAAATCACATTTTCTCCTCTCATGTCTTTATTGACATATGAGTGAAGTCACATAAAAATTTCAGGTTCATTTGAGTTCAATTTAATGAGTTATGAAATTATTAAGCTTAAAGGGTAAAGTGGTAATTAAAATTTTAACCTTTAATTAAAACTTTAGGTTTAATAAAAAAATTAACAAGTAAAATATTTGATCCTAATCTGATTTGGATGATTGAAATTTAAATAATTAAAGGGTAGAAACCCATTAAGCAATTTAAAATGATTAAACCTTAATTAAATAATTGATTAAATTTGGAAGAATAATAAAATCGAATTATTAAAATAAGGATATTATTAGGAAGAGATTTATTCTTTAATTTAAAAATCCCTAAATTAATTATCTCATTAATATTCAATTCTTAATTAAAATGATAACTCAAATTCAAAATATTAAAAGACTTAATCATTAAACTAAAATTAAATTATTAAACTCTTTTAAAATTTCAATAATAAAATTAAATAAATTAAATTAAATTAAATAAATTAAATTAAATTAAATTAAATTAAATTAAATTAACAAATTAAATTAAATTAAATAAACAAATTAAATTAAATTAAATTAAATTAAATTAAATTAAATAAAAAATTAAATTAAATTAAATGAATTAAATTAAATTAAATTAAATAAATAAAACCAAATTAAATTAAATTAAATTAAATTAAAAATTAAATTAAATTAAATTAAATTAAATTAAATCAAATTAAATTAAAATTAAATCAAATCAAATTAATTTAATTTAACATCAAATCAAACTAAATTGAATTAAATTGAATTAAATTAAATTAAAGATTAAATTAAATTAAATTAAATTAAGTCAATTAAATATAACATCACCAAAGACATAAAGAATTCAAAATAAATCTAAAATAACTTGAACACTATTCCAAATTTAAATCTGAAATTAAATTAAATCACAAATCATTCAACACCAATTTACCCTCAAAAGCTTTAGTTATCATAACTCCTAAACTGAATATTAAATGAAATGTTACTTCACCTATGTGATATTCAAATGTCCTAGTTCACTCGAGCAAGATAACAAAACTCGAATTCCTGGACGATTAATTCATTTATATAATTAAATTCATTTCGACTTAAAACAATCCTGGAAATATTGAAAAGATGTTTAAGATTCTTCTTAAACACTTTCTCAATATGATAGAGATGTTTATAAGAACAATCGAACTCAATTGTTCTTTCGATGAAGAAAATCGCCTTCAAACAAAAACACAAGGAACCTAGACGTCATAGGAAATGACTAGCCATATGATTAGAATTTGGTAGAAAACCATAACCCTTCCCTTAGCCTTTACCTAGAACTCGCTTAAATATTCTAATTGTGTTTTAAGTGCACTTTAGAATGACGTGGAAGACCCTCCAGTACGCTTTTATTTTATCGCAATTTACTTTCTGCAATTTACATTATCGCAATTTCATTAATCGCATCGCACTTACTTTTCTCGCATGATAAACAACTGCTGCATGAAAACCCACACCTTTAGGATAAATTCCTAAAACTCGAAAACCAAAACTAAGTTAAAAGTCATCGCAAGATAAAATTCACCGCCACAACATTTCAAAATATAAAACAACTCAAAATTTAATCACAAACAGAACACAAAACTACAATTACAATTAAATTAAAACGTCCTCGTCGGATGATCGGAATACCTCGTGATGATGTAACCTACGTGTTGCTAACCGGATTTCCCACTGGCCTAAATGAAAGTGTGGAACTCATTCAGCTGAGTTTAGCAAATTCATCCGGACTAAGTGAATCCGATAAAAATAATGATGCCTGAAGGATGGAACCGCGGGATCTTAACCGGTGTCGTTATAATCAACTTTAAGATTTGTTTTAATTAAAACACAAAAAACACTCGGAAATTAAGACTTTCTCTAAACCAAAACACTTTTCTCATCCCCCGATTTATGATTTCTAAAACTAAACCTCCGCAACAACAAGGAGCTCCTGAGCATGGTGGGCAAAGACGGCCATCGTCATCGCGAAAACCCGAGTCTACTTCAAGAAAACTTTCCTAGAATTAAATAACAAAGCCATAGTACTTCGAGGTAGTTCGCCTAGGCAACATAAATCCTCAACTCTTCTGTTAGGCATTTGCATCGCAAATTAAGCCCTAACCTGGTCTTAGATTCCGAGGTAGCCGTCCGATACGACATAAACCCTCACATCTTCGAGGCTATTTGTTTGATTTTATCATACAAATATAAGTCCTAATTAATTAAAATCAAAAGATCAAAACATTTAAATAAATATTAGGACTTTCCTAAACTCAAGCCAAACAATGTGGATAATCGGAAATTACCGGTTCGCTTCGAATCCGTGATTTCTCCTACTTTTCTTCCTTCGATTCCCAAAACAAAATGTTCCAAATTTGATCCATTCCCTATCTAAATTCCAAAATTCAATCCTCGAAAACTTAAACTTCAAATCTTCGAGAGCGTAATTATTGATTATTATCGAGAGTTTTCAGTGATTCCCGTCACTTAAGATGTAATTAACTATGTGGCTTGCCCTTATGTGGAATTTTAAAGAACCCGTGTAATATAAACCCCGTTTAATGCTTTCATATTAAGCAGTGGAATTTATTTGGCTTATAAAATTGGTTCTGTACCAAACGGATGTCACAAATCTTCTAGTTTATTTAATCGAGCCCCACCGTTAAGAAGTGTGTCTATCCTTAGGGATGATACACTACTCATGGTGTGGTCTCGTTTATATAAACTATTCTGGGATGCGAGATCGGCTTAATCTCATATCTTAAAACCTTCAAATTTAAAATTATTTTCAAAATCAAATACTACTTTTCAAAATTATTTATTTAAATTAAATTTAAAATTCGCCGATAACTTCGTTAAAGCGACCCTTTTCAAAATAAAACACACAACCTAAAAATATGCCGACTGTGTCGTGATCGACTTATTAGGTCAATAATTCATTATTAATTCAAAAATCGACTATTTCGAATTAAAATTAACTTTTTAGTCATAAGTCAACCTAATTAGGCCAATGGGTTACTCACTGTGTCAAGAATCGATCATTTCGACCAAAGTCGATTTTTGTCAAAACTCGACCTATTTGGTCAATATGTCGAGTATCGGGTCAAGGATTCGACCATATTGACCAAAGTTGTCCTTTTCGGTCGATGATCGACTTATCGGCCAATAATTTTCATTATGTCAAAAATTAATTCCAAAATCGACTTTGGTCAAAAGTCGACCTATCGGGGTCAATGGGTTTGGTCATCGAGTCAAGGATCGACCAGGCTCGGGCCAAAGTCGACTTTTTGGTCGCAGATCGACCCTATCGGGTCACCGGGCGGTCATTAGGTCAAAAATTAACTATTTCGACCAAAATCGACTTTTGGTCTAAAGTCGACCAATCAGATCAACGACCGATTATCGGGTCAAAAATCGTACCATTTTGGATCTAAGTCGACTTTTTGGTCAAAAGTCGATATATCGTGGTCAACGGGTCGTCATCGGGTCAAAATCGAACATTTCGACCTAAAATTACATTTTTGTCGAAAAGTCGATCTATCTGGGCCAATCTGGCCATCATCGGTCAAAAATTTACCATTTGTGCCAAAGTTAACTTCGGTCAAAAGTCACTTATTTAGTCAATGAGGTCGTAATTATGTCAAGATTCGCCTCTTTCGATCGAAGATGACTTTTTTGATCAAACGTCGACAAATTAGGTAAACGGATTCGTCATCGCTCGTACTCGACTCATTTCGACCAAAGTCGATTTTTGGTCAAAAATTAACCAATCAGTTAATGGTGAATTCGTCGCAATTGACTAATTTGACTCAAAATCGATTTCTTTGTTGGTCAAAAGTCGACATATCGGATCAACTTGTTCATCATCGGGTCAAGAATCGACCATTTTCGACTAAAGTCGATTTTCGTCGAGATCGACTTCATCGGGTTATAATCGGTCATTAATCGGAAAATCGACTATTTCGACCTAACCGACTTTTTCGGTCAAAAGTCAATTTATCAGTCGAGGATTATCCATTTTGACCAAAGTCATTTCGTCAAAGATCTGCTTATTGGTCAATAATCGGTTATTACAGTTAAAAATGACTAATTCGATTTAAAATCGATATTTCGTCAAAAGTCGACCTATTGTGTCAATGAGTCGGTCATCGGGTCAAGAATCGATCATTTTGACCGAGTCGATTTTCGTCAAAAGTCGACCTACGGGTCAGCGCTGCTGATTATGTCAAAAATTAACTATTTTGACAAAAATGACTTCTTTCGTGAAAAGTCGATCTATTGGGTCAGGGTTCATTATTAGGTAAATGATCGACTAAAGTTGACTTTTTCGTCAGAGATCGATTTATCAGGTCAATAATCGTCATTAGTTCAAAATCGATTATTTTGTCATTATGTCAAAAATCGACTATTTCAGACAAATATTAAATTTTTGGTTAAATCTTGCATCGATCGTGGTCAACTAAGTCGATCATCGGGTTAGAAATCGACTCGCACCAAAGTCGACGTTTTCGTCAAAGGTCGATTCTATTTGGTCAATGAGTCGGTAATCGGTCAAGAATCGACCATTTCGACTAAAGCCGACTTTTCGGTCAAAAGTCGATTTATCGGGTCAACAGATCGTCATTAGGTCGAAGGATCGACCATTTTAACCAAAGTCGATTTGTTATTGGTCGAGATCGACTTCATCGGGTCTATAAATCATTAATAGTCAAAAATCGATTATTTTAACTAAAATTAATTTTTTGTCGAAAAGTTCACACGATTAGGTCAATGTAGTATTAGTCAGCGTAAGATCGACCATTTTGACTAAAGATGATCTTTTAGTCAAAACTCGATCAATCGAGTCAATAGGTCATTACAAGTCAAAAATTAACCATTTTAATAAAAGTCGACTTATTGTCAAAAGTCGACTTATCGTCAAAGTCAATTGGTCATTAGTCATCAAAATTGAAATAGTTTTGATCAAAATCGATTATTTTGACTAAAATCGATTTTTTTGTCAAAAAGTGACCTATTCGTCAATGGGCTCGTCATCGAGTCAAGGATCGACCATTTTCGACTAAATTTAACTTTTTTGGTCATGATCGACTTATCAGTCAATAATCACCATTAATCAAAAATCGACTATTTTGACTCAAAATTAACTTTTTAGTCATAAGTCGACTAATTAGAAATAAATTGCCATACCGTGTCAAGAATTGATCATTTTGACCAAACTTAACTTTTTGGTCCAAATCGACCTATCAGGTCAATGAGTCGTGCATCGGGTCAAGGATCGACCATATCGACCAAAGTCGATCTTTTGGTCGATGATCGGCTTATCGGGTCAATAATTTTTCATTATGTCCAAAATTAATTATTTCGACCAAAATCGACTTTTCGTTCAAAAGTCGACCTATCGGGTCAATGGGTCGGGTCATCGAGTCAAGGATCGACCACTTCGCCAAAGTCGACTTTTTGGTCGAGAGTCGACCTATTAGGTCAACGGGTCGGTCATTAGGTCAAAATTAACTATTTCGACCAAAATCGACTTTTCGGTCTAAAGTCAACCAATTAGATCAATGAATTCGGTCATCGAGTCAAAAATCGATCCATTTCGACTAAAGTCGATTTTTGGTCAAAGTCGACATATCGGGTCAATGGATCGGGTCATTAGGTCAAAATCGAATATTTCGACCAAAATTACATTTATGTCAAAAGTCAATCCATCGAGTCAACGGGTCATTATCAGTCAAAAATTTACCATTTCACAAAGTTAACTTTTTGGTCAAAAGTCGCCATTTAGTTCAACGAGGTCGTAATTATGTCAAGAATTCGCCTTTCGACCGAAGATGACTTTTTTTATCAAACGTCGACAAATCGGTCAATGGCTTACTATCGTCTCAAAATCGACCATTTCGACCAAAGTTGATTTTTGGTCAAAAATTAACCAATCGGGTCAACAGGGGTCATCAGTCAAAATCGACTAATTCGACCAAAATCGACTTTTGGTCAAAAGTCGACTCATTAGATCAATCGGTTCATCATCGGGTCAAGAATCGACCATTTCGACCAAAAGTCGACTTTTGTCGAGATCGACTTGTCGAGTCATAATCACATTAATCGAAAATCGATTATTTCGACCAAAATCGACTTTTTCGTCAAAAAGTCGACCTATCGGCCGAGGATTAACCATTTCGACCAAAGTCAGTCTTTGGTCAAAGATCGGCTGATCGGGTCAATAATCGGTTATTAAGTTAAAAATGACTAATTCGACCAAAATCGATATTTTGGCCAAAAGTCGATCCTATCGTGGTCAATGAGTCGTCATCAGGTCAAGAATCGATCATTTCGACCGAAGCTGACTTTTGGTCAAAAGTCGACCTATCGGGTCAATGGCCGGGTCATCGGGTCAAAAATCGACAATTTCGACCAACGCTCGACTTTTTCGGTCGAAAGGTAACCTATCGGGTCAATGGGGCGGCATTATGTAAACAATCGATTAGTTCGACCAAAATCGACTTTTTGGTCAAATGTCGATCTATCAGGTTAACGAGGTAATTAAGTCAAAAATCGATCATTTCGACCAAAATCGACTTTTTTTGTCAAAAGTTCAACCGTCATGGTCAATAAGTCTGTCATCGGGTCAAGGATCGCCCATTTCGACCAAAGTTTATTTTTTGTCGTCGAGATCGACTTATCGGGTCAATAATCGGTCATTAGCGTCAAAAAATCGATTATTTCGACCAAAATTAAATTTTTTTGTCAAAAGTCGACCCATCGGGGTCAACATCATGGTCATGTCGAAATCGACCATTTTGACCAAAGTTAACTTTTTGACAAATGTTGACTTATTTGGTCAATGAGCCAGTAATCGGGTCAAGAATCGACCATTTTGACCGAAGATTACTTTTTCGTCAAAAGTCGACCTATCGGGTCAACGGGTCAGCTATCGGGTCAAAATTCGACCATCTCGACCAAAGTCGATTTTCATCAAAAGTCGACTACTAGGTCAATGGCTCATTGCCATTGGGTCAAGGATTTCAACCATTTCGACCAAAGTCGACTTTTGGATCAAGCGTATCAACTTATCGGGTCAATAATCGCCAACACCTACAAAATCGACACTTTTAACTCAAAGATCGACTTTTCGGTCAAAGTCGACCCATTAAGTCAAGGGCTCGTAATCGTGCGTCAAGTATCGATACATTTCTGATTAAAGCCGACTTTTTGGTCAAAAGTTGACCGATTGGTCACAGATGGTCTTGGCTCAAAGGATCGACCATTTCGACTAAAGCTGCGTTGTCAAACACCCATTTTGCCAATGAGCGTATTCGAGTCAATGGGTTCATCATCAACCAAGGATTAATAATTTCGCCAAGTCGACTTTTTAGTCAAAGTTGACAAATCTGCTCATGAGTTATCATTGGATCAAGGATTAACCATTATCACCAAAGTCGACATTTGATGCCATCGTGTCGTAATCGACCCGACCAAATTCGACTTTTCGGTCAAAAGTCGACCTTTCGAGTCAATGAGGGTCTTTACGCGAAAAATCGACAATTTTAACCAAAATCGACTTTTCGGCTGCAAATTATGTCATTTTCGGACACCGAGTCAGTCACTCGGCAAAGGATCGACCATTTCGACAAAAGTCGACTTCATTGGCCGAAAGTCGATTTATCGGGTGAACGGGCCGGGTCATCGGGTCAAGGATCGACCATTTTCACCAAAGTCAATTTTTGGTCAAAAGTCAACTCTATCGGGTCAATATATCATCATTAAGGTGGTTTTACTATTTCGACCAAATTTACTTTTCGGTCAAAAGTCGATATATCAGCAATGGGTTGATCATCGGGTCAAGGATCGACCATTTTGACTAAAGTCAATTTTCGTAAAAAGTTAATGATTCGATCAAAGGGTTACGAGCAGTCAAGGATCGATCATTTCGAGCAAAGTCGACTTTTCGGATCGACGTTCGTTTATGGGTCAATAATCGCCATCACAGCAAAGATCGACTATTTCGACCAAAATCGATTTTTTGGTCAAAAAGTCGAATTTTATTCGTCACGTGGCCGGTTTGTCATTTGCCATGATCGATCATTTTGATCAGGCGTCGACTTTTCGTCAAAAGTCGGTGGCAAAATCGATGATTTTCATCCTAAGCTGAATTTCGTCAAAAGTCGAGCTAGTCGGGGTCAATGCGGCGGCCACTGTACAAAAATTAACTATTTCACCAAAATCGACCATTTCGATCCAAAAAATCGACTATTCGGGTCAAAGCTTACCTCATCGAGTCAATGGTTTTCTCTATCAGCTTCAGATCGATCGTGCTAGCGACTCCCAAGTCGATTTTTCGGTCGTGAGATCGACTTATTAAGGTCAATAATTTCCGGTCATTAGTCAAAAAATCGATTATTTCGACCAAAATCTCATTTTTAATAAAAGTTAACCTCAATGGGTCAATGGTGGTAGGTCGTGGGGTTAGTAATCGGGATCATTTTCGACCAAAGACGACTTTTTAGTTCAAAAGTCAATCTATCGTCAACAGGTCTGGTCATTTGGGCAAAATTCGACCATTTTCGACAAAAAGCTCGACTTTCAGGTCAAAAGTCGATCTATCGGGGTCAGCAAGGGTCGCACATTATCGGGTCAAAAAATCGGATCGTGCTCGACTCAAAGTCGATTTTATTAGCCAAAAGTTAACTTATCTTGGCCAACGGGGCTATTGGCAAAAAATCGACTCGCTTTCGGCTGCAACTGTCCATTCGTAACAAAAGCCGACCTATCGGCAACGTTACCAAGTTAGCACGGGCCAAGGATCGACCATTTCGCCAAAGCCGTAGTTCTCGGTCCGAGATCGAGTTATTACACGTAAATCGCTCATTAATTCAACGAACCGGACGATTTTTACGAAAATTCGATTTTGCGCAAAAAGTCACGCTTATTAGCCAAACCCGGTCGTCAAGGATCGATCATTTCGACTCAAAATCGATTTTTCGGTCAAAATCGATCTTTTTCGCCAATCGGTTACCATCGATGCGAAGGATCGATCATTTCGACTCAAGTCAATTTTTCGGGCCAAAAGTTAACCTATCGTGGGGTCAAATTCGGATCGGGCTATCGGGTCAAGGATCGACTATTTTAACCAAAGTCGACTTTTCGGGTCGAGATCGACTTATATCGGGTCAATAATCGGTGACTAGGTCAAAAATCGACTATTTTCGACAAAAATCGAATTTTTGGTCAAAAGTTAACCTAATGGGTCAATCTAGCCTCATTGTCGGTCGTAAATCGGCTCATTTTCGAACTAAAGTCGACTTTTTGGGTCAAAAGTCGACCTATTTCGTCAATGAGTCGTACCGAGCTGCAAGTATCGACTCATTTCGACCATAGACGACTTTTTAGTCAAAAGTTCACCTATTCGTCAATGATTGGCGTATCGGTCAAAATCGACCATTTTAACCAATCGCCGACATTTTGGTCAAAAAAGTGGACTCATCGGGTCAATTCAAAGGCTATCAATAGTCGTACACGACTATTTCGATCAAAAATCGAACTTTTTTGTCAAATGTCGACTCTATCGGGTTATCGGTTTTGCCATCGGGTCAAGGATCGACCATTTACGCCGCATGGTGCCAATTTTTGGCCGAGATCGACTTATCGGTCAATAATTGGTCATTAATTCAAAATCAATTGTCTATTTCGATCAAAAATCGACTTCTGCTCAAAAGTCGATCGGCCATCAGGTCAAGGATCGATCATTTCGACCAAAGCTCACTTCGGTCAAAAGTCAACTATCGCGTCAATCGTTACGGGCCATTGGTTAAAGATTCACCGCTAAATGCTTCACTTGTCGGGTTCATTTGGGTCAATCTGCTCGATACGGTCAAGGATCGAACTCATTTTTACCAAAGTCGACTTTTGGTCGTGAGATCGAATTATCGGGGTCAATAATTGCTCATTAATTCAAAAATCGCTTTTTTCACCAAAATCGATTTTTTCACATAATGACCTATCTATACCTTTTTTACCAAAGTTTGTCATTGGCTAAGAATCAACCTTTTTACCAAAGCTTGACTTTTTCGGTCGGAGATTGACTGATCAGTCAATAATTGGTCATTAATTCAAAATCGATCATTTTGACCAAAATCGACTTTTTTGGTCAAAAGTTAACCTTCATCGGTCAACGCGGCATTATCGGGTCGAATCGACCATTTTGATCGAAGTCGACTTTTCTTGGTCAGAAGTCGATCATATTTGGTCATAGCGAGCTGGTATCGGTCAAGACTCGACCATTTCGACCAAAGATGACTTTTTTGGTCAAAAGCCGACCTATTCGGTCAATCTAAGCCGGTCATTCGGTCAAAAATCGACCATTTCGATCTAAAGTCGACTTTTTTGTCAAAAGTTAACTCATCTGGGTTAATGAGGTGGTCATTAGATCAAAAATCGACCATTTCGACCAAAAATATCTATTTGGTCAAAAGTCGATCTATCGGGTCAACGGGTTTATTATCGGTCAAAAATCACTATTTCGACCAAAGTTTACTTTTTGGTCGAGATCGACTTATCGGGTCAATAATTTTTCATTAATTCAAAAATCGACTATTTTGACCAAAATTTCACTTTTTTTTGTCAAAAGTCGACTTATTGTGCCAATGGGTTCGTCTATCGGTCAAGGATCGATCATTTCGATCGAGCCGACTTTTGTAGTGAAAAGTCGACTAATCAGGTTAATCGGGCCGTGTCGTCGGGTCAAGGATTAATTATTTTAATAAAAGTCAACTTTTGGGCCAGAGATCGCTTTATCGGGTCTCAATGGGTCGAGGATCGACCATTTCGAACAAAGTCGACTTTTTCGTCGAGATCGAGCTTATCAGGTCAATAATTATTCATTAGGTCAAAAATTACCAATTTTAACCAAAATTTACCTTTTTGTCAAAAAGTCGACCTATTGGGTCCATGAAGTCAGTCATTAGTCAAGATCGACCATTTTGACCAAAGTTGACTTTTTGTTCGGTAGATCGACTTATCGGGTCAATAATCGATTATTTCGACTCAAAATTAAATTTTTTTCATCAAAAGTCGACCTATCGGGCCGCAAGTCGGTTCATCGGTCAAGATCGACAATTTTCAACAAAGTCAATTTTTGGCAAGAGATCGACTTATTGGGTCAATAATTGATTATTTTGACCAAAATTAAATTTTTGTCAAAAGTCGACCCATTCTGTCAATCTGGGGTGGCTCACCGGATCGTATATCGAACCAATTTCGACCGAAGCCGACTTTTCATCAAAAGCCGAGCAATTAATCATGAGTCGGGTAATCGGGTCAAGAATCGACCATTTTGATCGAAGACGACTATTTGGTCAAAAGTCGACTTATCGCTCAATAATTAATCATTAGGTCAAAATTAATTATTTCGACCAAAAATTAAATTTTTGATCAAAAGTCAATGGTCGTTATCAGGTCAAAAATCGACCATTTCGACCGAAGATGACTTTTCGGTCAAAAGTTGCCCTATTTGGTTAATGGGCCGTCATCGTGTCAAAATCGATCATTTTGTCCAAGGTCGACTTTTGGTCAAAAATCAACCTATGGGTCAATGGGTGGTCATTAAGATAAAATTGACTATTTTCGACCAAAAATTAACTATTCGTCAAAAGTCGACCTATCGGGTCAATGGGTTTGTCATCGGTCATGGATCGACCATTTTCGCCAAAAGTCGACTTTTCGTCGATATCGACTTATCGGATCAATAATTAATCATTAATTCAAAATCGACTATTTTGATAAAATCGACTTTTGGTCAAAAGTCGACGTATTGGATCAAATTTTACCAAAAAAAGTTATCGGGTCAAGGATTAACCATTTTGGGTCAATAATTGTTCATTAGGTCAAAAATCGATCATTTTCAACAAAATTAAATTTTTGATCAAAAGTTAACCCACTAGGTTAACGAGTGATCATTGGTCGAAATCGACCATTTCGACCAAAAAGACTTTTTTTTCAAAAGTCGACCTATTTTAACCAAAATCGAACTCTTGGTCAAAATTTAACCCATGGAGTGAACGTGGTGGTCATTGGTCTCAAATTGACCATTTTGACCAAAGTCGACTTTTTGGTCGAAAGTCGACTCTATTTGGTGAACGAGTCGGTAATCGGTTCAAGAATCGACCATTTCGACCAAAGATGACTTTTCGGTCAAAAGTCGAATTCTCTCGTCACGGTTGTCAAAAATCGACCATTTTGGCCAAAGCTCGACTTTTGGTCAAAAGTTAACCTATCGGGTCAATGAGGGCTACTAGTTGTAAAATTAAATATTTTCACCAAAATTAACTTTTTCGGTCAAAAGTTTACCTATCGGGTCAAAGGTTTTCATTATCAGTCAAGGATCGACCATTATGACCAAAGTCGATTTTTGGCCGGAGATCGACTTATCGGGTCAATAATAGTCATTAGTCAAAATTTAATTATTTTGACAAAAATTAAATTTTTGCTCAAAAGTCGATACATCAGTCAACGTCATGGTCATCGGCCGAAATTTTGGTCATCGTGTCAATGGTTGGTCATCGGATCAAGGATCGACCATTTTCACCATAGTCGACATTTACGGTCATTAGGTTAGAAATCGACCATTTTCACCAAATTTCACTTTTGGTCAAAAGTTAACATTTTCTGGGTCAATGAGGTGGGTCATTAGGTCAAAAATTAACAATTTTGAACTCAAAATTATCTTTTTTTGTCAAAAGTTGTCCTTTTGTGTTAATGAGTCGGTCATTAGAGTCAAGGATCGATCATTTTGACCAAAGTCGACTTTTTGGTCAAAAAGCTAACTTATTAGGTCAATGGGTCAGGTCATTGGGTCATTGCATTTACCAATTCGACTAAAGTCTGATTTTTGTTAAAAGTCGACCTATCGGGTCAATAATCGGTCATTAGTTAAAAATATACTATTTCGAACAAAATTCGACATTTTCGGTCAAAAGTCGATCTATCGGGTTAATGGGTCGGTCATAGTCAAGGATTTACCAATTTAACCAAAGTCGATTTTTTGCTCAAAAGTTAACCTATCGATCAATGAGTTTGTCATTGGTTCAAGGATCGACCATTATGACGAAAGTTAACTTTTGGTTATAGATTGATTTATTAGGTCAAAATTGACTATTTTTGTTCAAAAGTTAACATATTCGTGGTCAATGCGTCGATATCGGGTCAAGAATCGACTATTTCGACTAAAGTTAATTTTTTGGTCAAAAGTCGACTTATGAGTCAATGGGCCGATCATTGCGCACAAAAATCGACCCATTTCGACCGAACCCGACTTTTTTGGTCAAAAGTCGACTAATTTTGTCAATGGGTGGTCATAGGTTAAAATTTGAGCATTTTCGACCACAATCGACTTTTTTCTAAATAGTTAACTTATCGGGTCAATGGGTCGACATCGGGTCAAGGTTTAACCATTTTTACCAAAGTCGACTTTTCGGCCAAAAGCCGACTAATCGTCAATAGCCAGGCCATCGGATCAAGGATCGACCATTTCGACCAAAGTCAGTCCTTTTCGTCAGAGATCGACTTATTAGGTCAATATCAGTTAACAGTCAAAAATCGATAATTCTGAACAAAATTAAATTTTTCGTCAAAAGTCAATTCATGAGGTTAACAGTAGCGTCAATGTGTCACAAATCGATCATTTCGACCAAAGTTAACTTTTCGATCAAAAATCGACTTATTTGGTCAATGAGTCGCTAATCGAGTCAAGAATCGATAATTTTGACCGAGTAACTTTTAGTCAAAAGTCGAGTTATCGGGTCAATGAGTCGGTCATCGGGTCAAAAATGACCATTTCGACCAAAGTTGACATTTTGGTCAAAAAAGTCGACTTGTTGGGTTAATTGAAGGTCATTAGGTCAAAAATCGATCATTTCGACCAAAAAGTCAAGTTCGTCAAATGTTTACTTATCGGGTCAATGAGTTTTTCCGTGTCAAGGATTTACCATTTCGACCAAAGTCGACTTTTCGGGTCGAGATCGACTTTCGGTCAATAATAGTCATTAGTCAAAATCGACTATTTTGACCAAAATCGATTATTTTTTCAAAAGTCGACCCATCGAGTAACGGAGTGGTTATCAGGTCGGAAATCGACCATTTCGACCAAAGTTGTCTTTTTGGTCAAAAGTTGTCCAATTTGGTCAAAGAGTTGGTAATCGGGGTCAAGATCGACCATTTTGACCAAAGATGACTTTTTTTTGGTCAAAAGCTGACCTACTGGGTCAATAAGGGTCGGATCATTAGGTCAAAAATCGAGCTCATTTCGACCAAAGCTCGACTTCTGGTCAATGGGTCGATATGGATCAATGGGCGGTCATTCGGTCAAAATCGACCATTTTGACCAAAGTTGCCTTTCGGTGATTAACCTATTAGTCAATGAGTTGTCATTGGTTCAGTGATCGACCATTATTCAACAAAGTCGTACTTTTTGTTCAAAGAGATTGACTTATCGGGTCGTCATTAATTTAAAAATTCGAATATTTCGCATCTCAAAATTTACCTTTTTGATCAAAAGTCGACCTATTTAAAGCCAATGGGTTAGCCACCGGTCAAGAATCGATCATTTCGACCAAAGTCGACTTTTTGGTCAAAAGTTAACCTATCGGGTCAATCGATTGGTCATTGGGTCAAGGATCGACCATTTCGACTCAATGCTTGCGACCAAAGTCGAGGCTTTCGGTCGAGAGTCGATTACGGGGTTGATGACTGGTCATTAGTCAAAAGTTATCTATTTTGACCAAATTCGACTTTTCGTTCGAAATTAGACCTATTAGGTCAATGGCTGGTCATTGGGCCCAGGATCGACCATTTCGACTACACTTGTCTTTTTGGACAAAAGCTCGACCCATTTATTGGGTCAATGAAGGCCGTCATTAAGTAAAAATCGACAATTTTTACAAAATTTTCGTTTTGGTAAAAAGTTATCCACCGAGTCAATCGGGTCGGTCATCGGGTCAAGGATTAACACTTTTGGGTCAAAGTCGACTTTTAAGTCGAAAAGTCGACAAATCTGGGTCAATGAGCTTATCAGATAAAGGATCGACCATTTTCACCAAAGTCGACATTTTGGTCATTCGTGTCGCAAATCTCACCAGTTTCGACTCAAATATGATTTTTCTTCAAAAGTCGACCTATCGAGGTCAACGAGGTGGTCATCGGCAAAAATCGATCGATTCGACCAATGTCGACCTCGGGCCAAAAGTCGTCACTTTTTCGGGGTCAACGAGTCGGTCATCGGGTCTATGATTTCGACCATTTTCGACTCAAGCTTACTTTTTGTGTCAAAATTGTCGATCTATCGTGGGTCAATGGGTCGTCATCGGGTCAAGGACTCGACCATTTTCGACCAAAGTCGTCTTTTCGGTCGAAGTTCGCTTTACTCGGTCACACTCATTGCATCAAGTCAAAAATCGTCATATTTCGATCAAAAAATCGATTTTTTTGGTCAAAAGTCGACTACATCACGATTGCGATTATGTCATCAGGTCAAGGATCGTACTATTTCGACCAAAGTCGACTTTTTTGGCCGAGCATCGACTTCATCAACGGATTACCGTCTGTCAATGTCCAAAATTAACTATTTCGACTAAAGTCGATTTTTCTATTGCCAAAAAGTCAACCTATTCGGCGGTCATTTCCATGTCATTATCGAAAATTATATCGACTTCGGCTCAAAGTCGACTTTTCGGTCAAAAGTCGACACATCGGGTCAGTGGTCAAGTCATCGGGTCCGAAGGATCGACCATTTCGACCAAAATTGATCTCTTTCGATCAAAAGTCACCTATCGTGTCATAATCCGGAGTTACCATTCGTCAAGGATCGACCATTTCGACCAAAGCCGACTTTTCGGTCAAAGAGTCGCTTCCATTTGGTACAATGGATCAATCGTCACTAAGTAAAATAATTGCAATTATTTCGACGAAAGCCGATTAATTTACTAAAAGTCAACTCATTCTGCTCAACTGCATGATTGTCAGTCAAGAATCGACTCATTTCGACCAAAATCGACCTTTCGGTCAACGGTCGGTTTCACTGGGTCCACGATGATCATTAAGTCAGACCATTTTGTCCATCATCGACTTTTCAGTCGGAAAGTCTACCTATTTGGGTCACAGGATTCGCAGTATGTCATTGGCACGAAGGATCGACCTTTCGTCGACATGTCGATCATTTGGCCAATAGATATCGATCACTAGGTCAATGATCGGTCATTATCGACTCAAAATTAAATTTTTGGTCAGAAGTCAGCTCCGCTGGGTCAATCTGGTGCCTAATCGGGTCGAAATCGAACCATTTCGATTCAATGTCAATTTTCGGGTCAAATAGTTCAAGCTCTATTTGGTCAACGAGTCGGTAATTCGGTCAAGAATCGATCATTTCGACCGAAGATAACTTCTAGATCAAAAATTCGATCTATCGTGTCAACGGGCCAATTATTACTTAAAAAATTATCCATTTGCACCAAAGTCGACTTTTCGGGCCGAGATCGTTTTATCGGTAATCAGTCAAAAATCGACTATTTTCACCAAAATCAAATTAATGTCAAAAAGTCGACCGATCGGGGCCGATCGTTCGTCATTTCAGTCAAGGATCGAACATTTCGACCAAAGCAGACTTTTTGGCCGAGATCGACTTTTCGGGTCAATAATCGGTCATTAATTTAGAATTAACTCATTTCGATCAACTTCCGACTTTTCTGGCCAAAAGTCGAATTCGATCGGTGCCGGGTCGGTCATCAAGCCAAGGATCGACCTCTTCGACCAAAAGTCGATCTTCGTCAAAAATGGCCTACCGGGTCAATAATTAACAATGTCAGGTCAAAAATCGACTATTTCGGACTCAAAATCGATTTTTCGTCAAAAGTCGACTCAATCAGGTGTACCAATGCGGTTAGTCGTCGGGCCAAGGATTGATCATTTTGACCAAAGCTGACTTTTTGCTTCAAAAAGTCGACCTATCAGTCAATGGGCTTGGCCATGAGATCAAATGTCGACCATTTCGACCAAAGTCGACTTTTCGGTCAAAAGTTAACCTTTTCGCCAATGGGCGAAATATTAGGTCAAAAATCGACATTTTCGACTCAAAATCGATTTTTCGTCAAAGCCGACCTACCGAGTAAGCGTGTGTTCATCATGCTCAAAAATCAACTATTTTCATTCATAAAATCGACTTTTCTTTGGCCAAAAGCTGAACGATATCTCAGCTGTAATTCGGGTATGTCATCGAGTCGTAGGATCGACCATTTCGACCAAAAAGTCGATTTTGCTGAGATATCGACTTATCGTCACATCATTCATTATGTCAAAATTCGGACATTAATTCAAAATTAAATCGCTTTGTTAAAAGCCATTTGTCATTAATTGGGCGCTTATCGTTGTTTGACCATTTTGACCAAAAATTAATTTTTCGTCAAATGTTGCCCCATTCGTCAATGATTGCATCTGGGTCAAGAATTTATCATTTTG
>JAKZJZ010002180.1:0-19375 GCA_022702705.1 Papilionanthe hookeriana x Papilionanthe teres
CAAACATCTAATGTCTTACAACATAAAGTAACGAATATTTTGGCGCATATAAAAGTTTTTTTAAATGACGGCGATAGGTAGGCTTAGACAAAATGTAATCTCCAACATTAAAGTCCGGAGCTGTAGTTTCACTCGATCACTAACCCGGGCTGAGGCTGAGCCGGAGCTGTGGTGTCGAGATATCCTCGGGAAAGCTGACATCTAGATCACCACTCCCCTGCTGGCGACGCCATGTGTACGTCTCTCTTGTTCCCATATTCGCTGGAGCTGTTCACCCATGCCGACACGTAAACAACCCATCCGTCAATACGTCAACGCAGTAACCAGATCTTTAACCATGTTCAAATAGCAGGCTCCAGCTACTCGGGAGGTTGAACCGTTCGTCAGATGGCGGGAGGCAGAGTGAGCCGAGACTTCAGTTCACTCCAGCTTGGACAGTGAAATAACTTCTCACTCTGATCTCCAACTCGTGGGTTCATGACAACATATTAATACGAGTTGGAAACCATCCATTCTCAACCTAGATAATTGGCAAAGTCCGTAGATAAGACCGGGATGTCTGTCATTCCTCCTTTCATTTCTAGCAGTGGCTGTATATTTTTATATATGGCACTTCCACATTAATACTCTTCTGGTTCTGAATACAGAAATTCAGAACTGCTACGCTGTTGCCCTTATGTCAGTAGGGGTAGATGGCAAGTAGGCAAATAAAAATGTGCTTGATGTTCCAGCTACTTTGGGAGGGAGACTGCCGTTCTCGCGAATACGCCATCAGTGAGAGATCGTCACCTCTTCAATGGTCACTCAGCAAAGGGATTCATGATTCTCCCGAGTGTCTTGAACTCATAAATATGCGTTTATTCCAGCAGTGAGCTCCACGAAAATCCTCTAGGGCCCCCGACGGTGCATCTTCTGCCTGTGTTAAGTTTGTATAGAATTCCTTTACAATCTACAGCTGCTCTGTTGGCAGTTTTCCATCCTCCGCGCCCTTCTGCCTCCTCCTGGATTCTTGGCTCTCGATCCTGTGCACTGGCTCGCTGTATATTTGCTGTGCTCTCGATGATAGTCGGTCGTCGAACTCTACCGACGTTTGTCGTGGAGCCATTTTTTATCTGTGAGAAAATTTACAAAATTTTAGGCTCCAAGGTATTGCTATTTTTTAACAACTAAAAATCAATTTTTAAATCGATTTTCTGAAATTCTTCAAGTATTTTTCTTCACATTTCAAAACTTTTTTCAGAAATTATCCCGATGGCCAGAAGAAATCAATGGTGAAAATAAAATTTTGCATAGGAGGCGGAAACAACATGATCTGGTGTCAAAGTCGCTTCAAACCCAAGATATTCTCGGAAGCCCTAGGTCATTTTTTCGAAAATTTTAGGAAGAGATGATGGAGTAGTGATCTCTCGTCTTTGCATTCTCTCGGCGGGTTTTGCGTGTTTATTATTTTTAATTTAAAGTTTCGATCAGGTCGGCGGATTCTTCGCTGTCGAAATCGTCTAAAATGTAACGAGATTTTCGTCGGCAGATTGTAGGCTCGGCAAGATCTCAAATTTTGAATTTAAGATCAGTCATTTTCAACCTCGATTTGCCTTATATTATATTTCGATCATATCATTTATTGAATTTAATGTGAACTACTACAATTGGAAATTCTACGTACAGCCAAATTCAACTTTAATGGTGAAATCGTGGAAGTTTTAAGGCTCTATAATCAAACTTCAAACTTCAATCCTTACACACCAATCAACATCGCAAACCAATCCGCGCACTAAATCTTACGATCACAAACTATGGTAATACCAATTTAAGTTTGAGATATTCAATCACTTCATACATAATAAAATCTAAATCAATCGAAATAACAAATACAAACATCTTATGAAAATCGAAATTAGAATCTTTCATCTTCTCACATTTCCCTTGTAACGATATGCGAATAAGTATAGAAAATTCGGCGAGAATATTCCGATTGATCGACCCTACATTCGATAAATGAGTATTAAAATTGTCGGCTCGCTCTCTCCGTTTGTGTATTAGTCAATCAGATATTATTCGTTAAATGCATTCTGTAGTTCTTTCTCCATTCCGTTAATTTTACTAGTTTATGCAGTAGGATTATTGCAATGAAGTATGTAAATCGTGCTGTATTGTTGTCTCAGTAGAACATATCTGTAGAATAGCGGCTCCAAGTAGCGAGAACCTTTTCTATAGAAACTGATGCTTGTACATAATGCAAAAATAGTAGATGGGTGTCTTTAGTGGGTGGCTACGACTAAGTGTTGACCTCACACGATGAGGTCTTCTCTTCTTCTCTTTAGTACTTAGGATCTGGCGCCATTTTCCCGCCTCAATCTTAGAGGACTAGGTGGGACCACTGCACTGACCATCCTGCAAACTCACAAACTTGACTATAGACCTGATCACTGGGGGGTTAATCAATGTGGATGAGTTCTTATGGGACTATTTGGCCCTTAGAATGCACAGGTGGCTGTCAGTGAAGGGTTGACTTGCACATGCACTACACACCTCCACAAACCCGCATACCTAATAAGCTGCGACTTCATGTAGGTGATTCACGTGGATTGGTCCTTGCTCCTTAACTAAGCCCAGCGGGCTTAAGAGGGTTAGGAACTGACATAGTGAGTGCTGCAAGGAAATGAGTCCCTTCATGGCTCATGTGGAGCTTGGTGTAAGTCGCGCTTCATGGCTCAACAAAAATGGTTGTCATTCCACTTACATCCGCCAGATCTTCAATTTTCCAAACCCCCATTTTGAGCCAGGGACCTACGACAACCGCACGAATGCCGCTGAGTACCACGGGAATTTCAACCGAATTTCCAAATTACCCAAAATTCCTCAAAACCATTCCTAAACACTTCCACATCACTCAAATTGACCATTCCTAGCCAAAAAACACCAAAATTCCAAGAATACCCTCGATACCACCTTCCAAATACCAAAACAAATACCCCTTTTGACCCTAAAATCCAAAATTCAGAAAATTCCCAGAAAATTCCAGAAAATCCCAAATATTCCCAATTTCATTTTTGTTCAACTACACCATGGGCCAATTTTGTCCAGTTTATCCCACTTTTGTCAAAACCCCCGATTTGACCCATTTTAACCGGAAGTAAACCCGATGTCGGAAACCTGAGCCTACCCCGATTGATCCGAATTTTGGTCCGATTCAGTCCTAGACTTCAATTCTACGACATCCCCAACACCAATCTAGACCAAATACAAGCCCAATTTGATTGACATTTGAATCCGATTTCACTTTTGGCCTTAAAGCCCGAATTTGGACCTATGACCCGAGCCTAACCCAGGCTTCGCCCCAGTTGCAGCTCCAATTAACCCCAAATCTTTTCTAAACCTTACTTAACATCCCCATGAACAAAACACTAACATGATTTGCTCAAAATTTGAGACCCAAACCCCACTCCAAATTCAACCCCGAAATCAAAAAGCCCGATTTTGACCCTAAGAAACTCGGCCTAGCCCCGAATGAGCCCCGAGACCCCGAAATCAAAACCCGACAAATGCCAAAACCTCTTTGACTCACTCCAACAACATTTCCCAACATTAATTTCACATCAACTTAACTCTAGCCCAACTTTGGCCCATGGTAGCCCATTTTGGCCCACTTTAGCCTCTTTGCCAACGTATCGACCGATTCAAACCCAGATCACCTGAGTTGTTTCAAACCACTCATGAAGCATCCCTAAACCAAACTCAACAATTATTTGGCCCAAGCCTTTGCAAAATTTCATCCCAAAATCCATTTTAAAATTAAAAAGCCCATTTCCTAAACCACTTTAAAAGCTATCTAAAACCATTTGATTGAGCCCAAAATTGATTCTAAAGCCCATATGACATTTTCATTTGTCATCCATTTGATGAAAATCATTCCTAAGTTTCAATTCCATCATCAAATAAATCTAAATCAAACACCATGCCAAATTGCCCAAAAATACCAAAATATTCCTAAAATCATTTTCATGAAATTGATTAAGCTTTCCCCAGAAGCGAAAGGTGAGCCATGAAGCCGTACATGAGCCACATGTGAGCTATGAAAGCCTTGGACACTTCACCATACCCAAAATGGCAAGAGGAGGGGACCCTTTAATGATTCTCTTAAGAGTAATTAACCACTCCAGTGTCTCCCACAACTCTTGCGCAAGCAATTGTACTTGGATTGTGACTTGACCCATTAGTCGAGCTGATCCAAGTGACTTTCCCCTTCAGCCCAAATTGGCCTTGGAGGGTGAACCTAACCTCAAAACCAAGGGTTGACCCATTTAGACCCAAAACTAGCCCTTTCCCATTCCACTTTGATTCGAACCCTTTACACATGGCCGATGCTCGGTGGTGCCACAAGCCTCCGGCCACGGCCCACTGACCTTGAGGGTGACCCATGCACGGCCGGCCGGCCACCCGGTCAGCCGGAAAACGCCGTGGCCGAGACCTTGGGAGTGAGCGAACATTGAAATTCTCCCTTCTTTGGCTGCCCATGTACCTAGTGGTCACCATGGCATTCTTCTCCTCACCGAGAGCGGTGATCCCGAGCCCCAACTCCCCACAGGAGGCACCTCGGCCATGCACTATTTAAACACCACCCCCTCTCGGCCATGAGAGGAGAGTTGCACTGAACCTTGCCAAAACTGCGCAAGATTGTTCCGAGACCCCTCCTCATACACTGAGCACTTGATCCCAGGTGAGATCCCCTGCCATTTCTTCTGCTGCGAGCTCGATTTCAGAGTTGAAATCCGAGCCCGAAACCGGGACACTTCCCGCGGTGAACCAATCCCCAGATTGATTGGTCCTACACCTTCACCGGACGAGGAAGGTGTCCGCCGGCAAAAGCCCCATCTCCGGGCCACCCGGTTGCTCCGGACTCCAAGCTTTGTGATCGAGTCTGTGGTCGAAGTTCAACCTAGACAATTCACTGAGACCGGGAGACTTCATGCTGGAGCTTGCCGGGATCCGATCGAAGGTGCAACAACTCTCGGATCGAAGCTTCACTTCTGCGAGCAAAGGTATGAGCTAATTCTTCATCCCGAGCACGAGATTCTCATTTCAAATGCCTTAATTTCGATGCATGTTTACCGAGTATGGATGTGTTCGTCTCTTGAGGACGAATCCATAGAAGCATAAGAACACGAAAATCCGTTGAGAATCGAGTGAGTTCTTAGGGTTAGAGTGTGGACGGTCACGGGATCACACCAGTCATGGACGATGAACGGATGCCGTCCATTTAATACACGCGCGGACGGACGGCTCAGATGGCGTCGGACCAGGAGACGGTACGAGAACCGCGGGGCCCGGGTTAGCGACTCGGATGGCGGCGTCGAATGGGAGCGCGCCACGCGGCATTTCGGAGGCTGCCGAGGTTGACGCGGCGCCGCGTGGATAAGTAGATAAATAGGAATATTTTCTATTTATTTAATTCCCAGAACTTTAAAAATCCATATCTTTGTGTAGAAAAATCACAAAAATAAAATAAAAATACCCTCTTGCTCATTGAACAGAGGAGAATAATGTGGAAAAGAAATTAATTAATTTTGTCCAGTATTTTATTTTTAATTAATTATTTACTCTCTGCATTGTTTTAATTCTCCATGCATGTATACAATTCACCATGGCATGAGACCATAGGGCTTTTGAAGCCTCCGAACTTGGGAACATTCCACGAATTTTCCAAGGTCGAGAGGCCATCTCAGTGAAAAGTTATTGATTTTTCAAATGCATGTTGCTGATTTAAGTATTTTAATTTCAAAAATTAGCATGTTGTGAAATAAATTCTAGGAAAATTTGGTGATGTTCCTTATGACCGAGAGAACCACTAGGAAAAATAGGATTTGAGTTAATGCACTTAAATTAACCCTAATTGGCTTAAACACCCAAAATAGATCTCTAATTAATTAGAGTTAACCATAGATCAAATTGACTTGAAATCAATTCTCCACTGACCTTTAGGATCAGAGGAACCCATCATAAAAATTTGAGGTCAATTGGACTTGGTTAGCCCCACTAATTGGGTTGATTAAGCCGCTTAGCCATTTTAAACTTTAAAAATTCATAACTTTCAAAATATCTTTCAAAAATTCACCAAATTGGTTTTGGAGTCTCTCTGATATCAGGGGAGTTTAAGAAAATTAAAATTTCAATTTTCTAAAAAAGTTGATTTTTAATATTATTTTAATATTTTTAATAATTAAAAAATAATAAAAATCACAAAAATAATAAAATTCACTAAAATGTTATATTTTGAATTTTAATCACTTGGGAACAAGTCCCATATTTTTCCTAGGTCTATTTAGTGAGATATTAATTTTTAAAGCTCTAGGGTAATTTTAAAATTAAAAAATGTATTTTCTAGCATTTTCACCAAAATAATTATAATAAATCAAAGAAAAATCAGAAAATTGCAAAGTTTGGTTCTCTGGAATCCTTGATATCAGAGAGAATTTTAAAAATTATAAAATTTATTTTTCAACATTTATTTTATTTTTAAATTAATTAATACTCCAGAACTTAAAATAATTCTAATAAATAAAATATAATTCAAAAAATTACAAAATTTGGTCCAAGTGGTCCTCTGGTCATTAGGAATGTCCCTAATTTTCTTAAGGACAGAAACTTTCCCTTGGTCATGTCATTGAATTTTCCTTGGAAATTTCTATTTTCTACTAAAAATAATTATATAAATAAATTAAATGCAGAAAAATCACATTTTCTCCTCTCATGTCTTTATTGACATATGAGTGAAGTCTCATAAAAATTTCAAGTTCATTTGAGTTCAATTTAGTGAGTTATGAAATTATTAGGCTTAAAGGGCAAAATGGTAATTAAAATTTTAACCCTTAATTAAAACTTTAGGTTTAATAAAAATTAACAAGTAAAATATTTTGATCCTAATCTGATTTGGATGATTGAAATTTAAATAATTGAAGGGTAGAAACCCATTAAGTAATTTAAAATGATTAAACTTTAAGTAAATAATTAATTGAATTTGGAAGAATAATAAATTTGGAATTATTAAAATAGGGATATTATTAGGAAGAGATTTATTCTTTAATTTAAAAATCCCTAAATTAATCATCTCATTAATACTCAACTCTTAATTAAAATGATAACTTCAATTTAAAATATTAAAAGACTTAATCATTAAATAAAAAATTAAATCATTAAACTCTTTCGAAAAAATTTCAATTAAATTAAATTAAATTAAGATTAAAAGTTGAATTAAATTAAATTAAAATTAAGTTAAATTAAATAAACAAATTAAATTAAATTAAATGAATTAAATACATTAAATTAAATAAATAAATAAAATTAAATTAAATTAAATTAAATTAAATTAAAATTAAATTAAATTAAATTAAATTAAATTAAATTAAATTAAATTAAATTAAATTAAATTAAATTAAATTAAATTAAATTAAATTAAGAAATTAAATCAAATAAATTAAATTGAATTAAATTAAATCAAATCAAATTAAATTAAATAAATTAAATTAAAATAAATTAAATTAAATTAAATTAAGTTGAATTAAATAACCTCACTTAAGACATGAAGAAATAAATCTAAGATAACTTGAACAACTATTCGAAACTTAAATCATTAATTTGAACTTAAATTTGAATCACGAAATCATTAAGAATCATTTTGCCTTAGGAGCTTTAGTTATCATAACTCCTAAATAGAACATTAAAATGTTACTTCACTTATAGGACATTCGAATGTCCTAGTTCAACTGACGAGTTAACAAAACTTGAAAACCTCGGACGATCGATTCATTTACACAATTAAATTTATTTGGACTTGAAACAATCCTAGAAATATTGAAAAGATGTTTAAGATTCTTCTTAAGCACTTCCTCGATATGATAGGATATTCTGAAGAACAATTGAACTTAATTGTTCTTTGATGAAGAAAATCGTCTTGAGCTAAAAACACAAAGAACCTAGACGTCGTAGGAAATGACTAGGTATAGGATTAGGAACTTGGTAGAAAACCATAAACCTTTCCCTTAGCTTTACCTAGGAACTTGCTTAAATATTCTAACTATGTTTTAAGTGCGGCTTGGAATGACGGGAAGACCCTCCGGGTACGCTTTTATTTTATTGCGATTTATTTTATTGCAATTTATTTAATCGCATCGCACTTATTTTTCTTGCATGATAAACAACGGTTGCATGAAAACCTACACCTTTAGGACAGAAACCAAAGCTGAAACCCAAAATTAAAATAAAAGACACTACGAGATAAAATTCACCTCCACAACATTTCAAAATATAAGACAACTCAAAATTTAATCACAAACGAACAACAAAACTACAACTACAACTAAATTAAAACGTCTCGTTGAATGATCGGGAATACCTCGGATGATGTAACCCGCGTGTTGCTAACGGGATTTCCACGGTGCTAAATGAAAGTGCGGAACTCATTTAGTTGAGTTTAGCAAATTCATACGGACTAAGTGAATTCGATGAAAATAACGGTGCGGGATGACGGAACCGTGGGATCTTAATCGGTTCGTTTAATCGACTTTAAGATCTGTTTTAATTAAAACACAAAAAACACTTGGAAATTAAGACTTCTCTAAACCGAACACTTCTCTCATCTCTTGATTTATGATTTCTAAAACTAAACCTCTGCAACAACAAGGAGCTCGGAGCATGGTGGGCGGCACGGCCATCGTCGTCGGCAAAACTTGAACCTACTTCGACAAAACTTTCTTAGAATTAAATAACAAAGCCATAGGACTTCGAGGTAGTTTGCACTAGTGCAACATAAATCCTCGAACTCTTCGTTAGGCATTTGCATTGCAAATTAAGCCCTAACCGGTCTTAGGATTCCGAGGTAGTCGTCAGATACGACATAAACCCTCATATCTTCTAGGCAATTTGTATGATTCTATCATATAAATATAAGCCCTAATTAATTAAAATTGGCAAGATTAAAACATTAAATAAACATTAGGACTTTCCTAAATCCAAGCCAGAACAATAGGATAGTCGGGAGATTACCGAAGTCCGCTTCGAATCCGTGATCTCTCCTACTTTTCTCCCTTTGGATTCCCAAAATAAAAATGTTCTAAATTTGATCCATTCCCTATTGAAATTTCCAAAATTCAATCCTTTTGAAAACTTAAACTTTGAAATTCTTGAGAGCAGAATTATTGATTATTATCGAGAGTTTTCTTAGGTGATTCCCGTCACTTAAGATGTAATTAACTATAGGGGCTTGCCCTTATAGGGAACTTTAAGAACCCGAGTAATATAAACCCTGTTTAATAGTTTCGTATTAAGCGGGGAATTTGTCGGCTTATAAAATTGGTTCGCGGACCAAACGGATGTCACAAACCTTTCTAGTTTATTTAATCGAGCCCCATTATCAAAGCGAGTGTATTTATTCTTCGGGATAGATACACGGTTTGTGGTGCGGCGCTCGTTTATATAAACTATTCGGGATGTGAGATCGGTTTGATTTCATATCTTAAAAATTTTCAAATTTGAAATTATTTTTAAAATCAAAATACTACTTTTCAAATTATTTATTTAAATTAAATTAAAAAATATGCCGACACCCATTGCACAATTAAACTCGATGCGGACTTAACAATTATTGATCCAGCATCAATAGGCAATCCATTTTGAATGCAATAATTCAATATAGCGCATTCCTTTGAAACCTTGTTTACCCTCATAGTAGGTAATAACTTAGATGAGATGAAAAAGTGCCAGTGCTTCGAGACAGGATTCAAAAGTGATGAAGAGAAACTAACATACCCGTCTTCACGCATTTCCCAATCTTCCGGTTCATCAGTCAGATATCGAAATATCTCATTCATATTTTATCGAGAAGGCACAAAATTTGAATAGTGACAAACCGGGGTGTTTTCTATAGAGAATAATTCATTTACTCTTGATGGAGTAAACGTCACCCATCTTCCTCGGACGTAGATATTCCCATTGTTGATCGCATGTAAGTTAGAGTAGAACTCTTTCACAATCTGGAATAACAACGGCGGACGTTGTATAACAAAATACCTCCCGAGTGCTTGCTGTGCGATCGTTTCTTCTATCTTCGTAGTGGAATTCTCTAATCCTCGATTGAAAAATCCCCGTTCCTTGATAACTCTTTTCTTTAACAAAACCTTGTTGAAGATCCGTTGCGCTTCCGCACTCACAAATTTCCTCCGGTTAAACACTCCGAGATTAGAGGAATCTAAGAATTTGGAGGCCATTATGGTGAATGGAATGAATTCTAGTGAAGAAGGCAGACTTAGAATGGTTTAAGAATGGGTTTTCACTAAGGAATTGGTGTTGAAACCGTCCGAATCGGCATTTAAAGTATATATAACTCATCTTTATAACTTCCCGTTGTCGGCGGGAAGTTTCTCGCCGTCGACGATTCGGTTATAAAAGCTGCCTCTCGATGATCTCGTTGTCGGCGGGCTCGTTTCTCGACTGTCAGCGAGCTCGATAAATAAACTGATATTAATTTAAGCGCGAACCTCGCGTCGCGGTATCGACCTGCGTCGGCGAGATTCAAAATAATGTCCAATTTCGCTCTAAATCGAATAATTTCTTTTCTCATCATAATGGTTCGAATATGTGATGATTCTTAATAATAATTGAGTAGTAAAGTTTCAATAATATAAACTAACTATTAAGATACAATAAAAATAGATAACTAATATGGGTTGCCTCCCATAAAGCGCTTGGTTTAACGTCGTCGGCCCGACCTAATTTCGATTATTAATCGAGTCGACTAAGCATTAAAACCTCTTTATAGTTAGGTCTCATACCTTCGAAATATGGTTTTAATCTATGTCCATTAAATTTAAATTTATGTCCAGTTTTGGATCTTCGATTTCTATAGTTCCGTATGAAAATATTTGAGTTATGGTGAAAGGTCCTAACCATCGAGACTTCGATTTTCCAGGAAATAATTTCAATCTAGTATTATATAGCAAAACTTCCATCGTCTGGTTCAAAATTTCTCCGATTAATCTTCCGATCATGCCATAATTTCATCTTTTCTTTATAAATCCGATCATTATCATACGATTCATTTCTTAATTCTTCCAATTCATTTAATTGCGACAATCTTTTCTCACAAGCTTCCTTCATATTATAATTAAATTCTTTAATCGCCCAATATGCTTTATGTTACTAATTCAGCTGGTAAGTGGCATATTTTTCCATATATAAGCTCGTAAGGAGTCATTCCAATCGGAGTTTTATAAGCGATCCTATAAGCTCATAATGCGATTATCTAATCTAATAGACCAATCTAACTTATTTGGGTTTACAGATTTTTCTAAAATACGTTTAATCTCACGATTAGATACTTCAGCTAATCCGCTAGTCCGTGGATGATAAGCAGTGGATATCTTATGAGTAATATTGTATTTTTCTACTAGTTTGTGAATGTATTTATTTCTAAAATGAGTTCCTCCGTCAGTGATAATCACTCTCGGCATTCCAAATCTAGTAAAAATATTTTTCATCCGAAATTTTGAAACACTCTTAGCATCACACCTAGGTAAAGCTTGTGCCTCAATCCATTTGGAAACATAATCAACAGCTACTAATATATATGAGTTTCCAAACGTCGGAATAAAAGGTCCCATAAAATCTAATCCCCAAACATCAAAAATTTCAACTTCTAATATATAATTTAGAGGCATTTCGTTTCTTCTAGATATATTTCCTACTATTTGACATTTATCTCAAGTTTTAATATATCTGTATACATCTCTAAATAGAGTAGGCCAGTAAAATCCAGATTGTAGAATCTTATAAGCGAGTTTTATCGGTCCCAAAATGTCCTCAAAATCAGAATCATGACATTTTTGAATAATTGGTTCAGTTTCTTCATAAGGTACACATCTTCTAATAATTAAATCCTTATATTGTTTATATAAATATGGTTCATCCCAAAAATAGGTTTCGTATCATGGATGAATTTTTTCTGTTGTTGCAAAGTTAGCATAGGTGGTAAAATATTACTAACTATATAGTTTACTATATCAGCATACCATGGTATTTTCCACTCATTGATATTATATAGTTGTTCATCGGGAAAATCGTACATAATTTCATTTTCAATATCGGATAATTCATGATTTTCTAATCTTGATAAATGATCCGCAATTTGATTATCGGTTCCTTTCTTATTAACGATCTCAAAATCGAATTCTTGCATTAATAGCATCCATCTAATTAATCTTGGTTTGGAATCTTTCTTTTGCATTAAATATTTGATAGCGAGAATGATCGGTATGCACGATACATTTTGTTCCAATCGGATAAGGTCTAAATTTATTAAAACCATATACTACCACTAATAATTCTCTTTACATGCATCGTATAATTTATTTCAGCATCATTTAGAGTTTTACTTAGCATAGTATATAACTTTAAAAAATCTTTTCATATCTTTGCTCAAGAACTGCTCCTACGAGCATAATCACTAGCATCACACATAAGTTCAAATGGTTTCTCCTGGTTAGGTGAAACTATTATAGGTGCTTGTAATTAATTTTTCTTTTAAGAGTTCAAAAGCATTCGGGCATTCGATTGTAAATTCAAATTTCTTGTCCTTTTCGAGAAGTTGGCATAGAGGTTTAGTAATTTTTGAAAAATCTTTTATATAGCGTACGTAGAATCCAGCATGTCCAAGAAAACTTCTTACCCCTTTTACCGTAGTTGGAGGTGGTAATTTAGCTATAACTTGAATTTTTGCAGGGTCCACTTCCATGCCTGTTTCCAAAATTTTATGCCCTAATACATTGCCGCCCGCAACCATGAATTGACATTTCTCCCAATTTAGAACTAAATTTGTTTTCTCACATACTTCTAATACTGTTTCAAGATGAGTTAAGCATGTGTCAAATGATGTTCCAAATACAGATAAATCATCCATAAATACTTCTATTCCATTGTCAATTAACTTACTAAATATAGACATCATACATCTACGGAATGTTCTTCGGTGCATTACATAATCCAAAAGGCATTCTTCGAAAAGCGAAAGTTCCATAAGGACTAGTAAATGTAGTTTTCTCTTGATCCTCGGGAGCAATTTGTATTTGATGATAACCGGTGTATCCATCTAGAAAACAAAAATACTTATGTCCAGTTAATCTATCCAACATCCGGTCCAGAAATGGTAAAGGGAAGTGATCTTTCTCGGTGGCGGTATTTAATTTCCTATAATCAATACATATACGCCAACCGAGTAACTTGTCTTATAGGAATAAGATCGTTATTTTCATTAGCGGTGACGGTCGCTCCTCCTTTCTTAGGAACAAGTGAATTGGGCTTACCCAAGCATCGTCGAAATAGGATATATAATACCATTATCTAACCATTTTAAAATTTCTTTCTTAACTACTTCTTTCATTATCGGGTTTAATCTCCTTTGGGGATGCTGCTTTAGGTTTATGTTCATCATCTAAAATAATTCTATGCATACGGATTGAAGGACTAATTCCTTTAATATCTGCTAAAGTCCAACCAAAAGTTTTCTTATATTTTTTAAAAGTTTCTAAAAGTTTTTGTTCTTGAGATTCGCTTAATGGAGATGAAATAATAACTGGTAAAGTTGAAGAATTACCTAAATAAGCATATTTCAAATGATCAGGTAATATTTTTAGCTCGAGTTCGGGAGGTTTAATAATTGATGGAACTATATTCTTGTTAATATTTTCGGTATTATCCAAAAATTCAAATCTTTCCTGAATAAAATCTAGTTCTTCATGATTATCTTCAATTAATTTAGTGTTTTCTTTTTCTAATTTATCCTCGTAATATTCCTTAAAATGTTCTTGTTGTAAATATTCAAGTATTTCCATCCGAAAACATTCATCATCTTTTTCTAGCGCGGGATATTTCATTGATTTTGCAATATTAAATGTAACTTTTTGGTCATTTACTCTCATAGTTAATTCTCCTTTACGAACATCAATCATAGCTTTTCCGGTAGCTAAAAATGGTCTTCCTAAAATGATAGGAATTTCTTTATCTTCCTCCATATCTAAAACAATAAAATCTACTTGGGAAGATAAATTTATCCACTTTTACTAACACATCTTCAATAACTCCCTTAGGATAGGTAGCAGAACGATCAACTAATTGAAGGGTTACTTGAAGTAGGTGTAATTTTTCCTAATCCTAATCTCTTAAAAATCGATAGAGGCATTAGATTGATGCTTGCTCCTAAGTCGCACAAAGCTTTTCCATAAAATTTTTCTCCTATAGCGCGAGGTATAGTGAAACTACCGAGATCTTTCAATTTTTCGGAAGCTTCTTCGAATAATAGCACTACACTCTTCACTAAGTGCGACTTGTTTCATTATCGAGTGAATTTTCTTTTCTTATTTAGAATATCTTTCATAAATTTTACATAATTTGACATCTGATCTAAAGCTTCGACAAAAGGTATATTGATTGTTAATTTCTTTAATATTTCAAGGAATTTAGCAAATTGTTTATCTTTTTATGTTGAGCTAGTCGTTGAGGAAATGGTGGTGGAGGTTTTTCAACGAAATTTTCATAGGTATTAAAGGATGTTCTAAGTTTGAATCTTGTTGAATTGTTTCCTTTTCGATTTCCACTTCCTCTTTTTGGCTTTCAAGTTCTTTTTGAATTTGAGGTTCTAATTCTTTTCCACTCCTTAGTTGTATTGCTTTAATTTATTCTTTTCCTTGATCTTTAGGATTTATTTCCACATTACTAAGGAAAAGTTCCGGGTATTCTATTATATAGCGCGAGTAGTAATATGTCCTAGTTGAGTTTCGATATTTTTAATAGATGTTCCTTGAATTTGTAATTGATTTCCTTGAATTTGTAGTTGATTTCCTTGATTTTGTAGTTGATGACTCATATTCAAAATTAATTCATCCATAGATAATTTCTTATCTTTGAATTGAGGGTTATTGTTATTAAATCCAGGTGGGTAATTAGATTTATAGTTTGGATTTGCTTGATTAGGTTGATTCATCCATTGTTGATTAGATGTATTATTCCAATTAAAATTTGGATGAGTTTTTCAACCAGGATTATAATAGTTTGAATAAGGGTTATTAGTTCTATTATTAATAGCATTTAAAGTTTCATAATTAGATTGAGATTCTATGATTTGTCCAGATGAGTTTTCTTCTAAAATAGGAGAGTAGTTCATTCCAAAATGATCTAATTTCTTAGATATAGCAGACAATTTGAGAAGCTAACATAGATATTGCATCGTTTTCATGAATGCTTGGCTATCTTTTTCGGATTTACTCTATCGATGAGCCATTGGAAATTATTTGTTGCCATTTCTTCGATTAGTGCATAAGCTTCATCAAATGGTTTAAACATTAATGAACCTCCGTAGACGAACATCGATGATTGATCTTAAAGATCCTACTAATCCATTATAAAAGGTTTGAATAATCGACTAATCCGATAGCGCATGATGTGGGCATTTCCTAAGAAGTTCCTTAAATCTCTCCCGAAGATTCATATATTGATTCTCCATCTAATCGACAAAAAGAAGTTATATCATTTCTAAACTTAGCGAGTTTTAGATGGTGGAAAATATTTGGATAGAAATTTTTGTGATAATTCTCCCTAAGTTTTAATAGATCCGAGTGCTTAACGAATTCAACCACATTTTAGCCTTATCCCTTAATGAAAAAGGAAAAAGTCTAAGTCTTATAGCATCGTCGGATACTCCTTGATATTTAAAAGTAGCACAAAGTTCTAGAAAACTAGCGAAGATGTAAGTTAGGATCTTCGATAGGTGAACCACTAAATTGATTGTTTTGTACCATTTGGATAATTGCGGGTTTAAGTTCAAATGAATTAGCGAGCTACATCGGGGTTTTGAATAGTTAAATGAATTTCATCGATGTAGGGTTAGTATAATCTCTTAATGGTCTTTGTTGGTTCATATTTTGAATTTCGGGAATATTCGCCATTTGTGTTAAATTTATAATTTGTTTCTTTTGTTTTCTAATTCTTTTAATTGTATGCTCTAATTCGGAATCGTAAGGTATTAAATTTTCGTTTCTAAATTTGCGCATACAATTTTAGAATAGATATTAATTTATTTATTATGATTATTTTGAAATAGTCCGTTACTCTAGTAAATTTTTCTTACTCTCCCGAGCAACGGCGCCAAAAACTTGACCCACAATTTTATATTATGATATTTTTAATTTAATTGCAACGACGCCAAAAACTTGACCCGCTATATTATATGTGTAGAATTGTAATTGTTTATGTTGTGGATGCTACGCAAGTATACGTATCGTATCGAAGTAATACGAGGGCTCTAGTAGAATCTCGGTTATCGATCCCACGGGGAAAGAGAAAATTAAATAACAACTAATTTTAAAATAATAATAATAATTTTAAAATAGTATACGAAAATTTGGAATTCTAAATTTAAGCGCAATAAAGTAAACTAAGTATTTTAATTAGGTAACTTAACTAAGTAGAAAATTAATACGTATTGAAAGTGCAGGAAATTAAACTAATTGCTAAATAAGTTTTAATTATTCAGAAAAGGTATCTTTCCCCTTGTTTAGAAATTTAAGTGATTGATGAATTTAAATAGATAATTTTAAGGTATTGTGACAAATAGGAGCATTCCTATTCTTTACCCTTTGGTCCAGGTGTAAAAAATATTGACTAATCCTACGTTTGATTACTAAATCTACGGCTAGGCTGGGAGGATACCGACTGCCACTTCAGAGCTCCCACGTTCCCTCGCTCGAGGGCTAACATCTACACTTCGACTCTCGAAACAATAGGACCGAATTGAATATTTTAGTCTCGTCACACTAAAATGCTCAATTCTACGCCCGATGATATTATTTCCCTATTTATTTGCACCTCCTTCCAAGGCTTTTGAATTCCCCGAATATCAGATGTAATTTTTACTATAGTTGATATTCAACATATTTTAACAAATCAAATGACCAGTTTGAAAGTAAATTAAGTTTTAAGTAAGAATTTTCACAATTTATTAATATATATATAAAAGTACTTCTATTTTTAGTTCATCAAGTCACTTAATTTCATAAACGAGGAGAAAGAATAATAAACTACTCGGAATGCATGTTGACTAAACTAAGCATGGATTTCATTTAAAGTTAAAAACAATAAATACAAATACTTATCTCAATTTATCCCCAAGCAAACTTCTAGCAGTTCCTTTGACTCTTCCTTCCAGTACAACAAGACTCACTAAAAACTCACTAACTCACTAAAGACTCACTTATAACACTTAACACCCAATAACACCAATTAACACACAAAAACTGCACACAATAACACACAACACACACAACTAATACACAACAGCACAAAATAACACACAACTAATACACAACAACACAAAATAACACACAACTAATACACTTAGAAGCTGAATTTCGGCTTCTATATATAGAGGTGAGCAAAGGACCAAGAGGTGTGTAAGCATCTCTTCAAAAAGTGTCCAGGTTCAATGTATCTGCACCATTTGAACTAACTCGCCGTCGGCGACGAACTACCTCGCTGTCGGCGAGGCTTCTAGAAGATCTTCAAACCACACTATCTCGCTGTTGGCGGAGCTCGGGCTCGCCTGTCGGCCGAGACGATTATAAATCCTTCGAATTTTCTTCTCGTAACCTCGCCGTCGGCGAGCTTCGATCTCGCCGTCGGCGACTCAGCCTAAATTGCATTATTTTCTTTCTTTTTGCTCCAAATCCGCTCCTTTTTATGATTTTAGCTTTTATCACCTAAATTCTCCATTCCTGCGACAAAATAAAGAAAATACTCTTCTTTAAAGTGTAATTTCATCAAAAATAGGTATGAATTTCTTAATAAAATTTTCAGTGATCAGTGGACATGTTTTGAAGAGGTGCCTTAAGGCAACCCTTGAAGCCTATAAATAGAGGTCCATTTCTTCAGAAAACGTGCCCCTCCCATTGTACCCCTTTCTCTTATCTACTTTAGGATCTCTCATCCTTAAAGAGAGAATTAGAGAGAGAAATTTAGGGCAACTTTTGTTTATTTTAATGAGTTTATTTTCAAGTTATTGCATATAGAGTTCATTACACTGTGGAGTCAGTAGGAATCAAAAGATCTGTAGAAGAAATATTTAAGATAAGTATATTTTTACATTTGATTCAAAGTTTAATTATCATGTTTTGTTATTTATTTTCAATGTGTTCTGAGTAGTTAGTTATTTTCTTACTTCAATTATGAAGAGATAGAAAAGATAATATAAAGATTCGATGGAGAATTAAAATTCAAAATATTTTCAAAACATTGTGATGACATTAATACATGATCTTACTTTACTTTTTAAATTGGCCGTTTGAATTGTTAAAACCTGTTGAAGAGTTTAGAAACCTTGTAGGAGAAGAACTCTTAACTTGTAAATGTCACATGAATCCTTAGGTAGTCGAAGGCCATGTGCGGGTCTATTCATGGTGAAGTGCGAATAAATAGGAAGATAATATTTAAAGGGCGTAGAATTGATAAGTTTTTAGAGTGACAGACTAAATTCTTATAATTTGATTTATAGACTAGGAAAGGGTCACTAGTAGGGCCGACCATAGCCACCCTTGGATATCTAGAAGTGTGAGCCTAGATTAACCCATTCTACTAACAATACATCCAGACCTATTTTATAAATTAGCCAATGTTCTTTGCACCTGGATCAAAGGGTAAAGAATAGGAAAGTTTCTATTTGGCACAATACCATAAATCAAATTCTCCAACGAATATTAAATTATCTTCAAAATCTTAGATTAATTGAAGAAAAGAAAGTTGTTTATTTTATATAGAATTCATAAAATCATTTTCTTATTATTGTTTTCTTTAATTACATCTAGTAAATTAATAGTAATTTACAGATTAAAAGATAAAATAAAAATATTTTTACTATTTTATTTCACTTTCACTTCATAGAAAATTTATTTCTATAAATCTTCCCTATGGGATCGATACTGGGGTCTTTGTTTAAAAACCCTATATTACTTGAAATGATACGTATACTTGCGTAGTACCCCTAGTGTGTAAAAATATTACTAAATTATATAATATTAATTTTATACACTAGCCGCTATTTATAAATTGAGTCAAAGCTTTTTGGCTATCTTTTGGAAGCAAACATTACTACGTTAAGTGAGGCACGGTGAGGTTAACCTCTTTTGGCCGAGAGGGTGGTGAGTTTAAATAGAGGTGGCTGGAGGGCTTCCCAGGGGCAATTGGAGGTTGGGATCGGCTGCTCAGGGGAGGAGAAGCACAGCCATGGTGTCCATTTTGGTTGGGACAACTCAGCCAGTGGTTTTGAATTTTTTTAAGCCAAATA
>JAKZJZ010002181.1:0-19367 GCA_022702705.1 Papilionanthe hookeriana x Papilionanthe teres
TCGCTCCGTGGGATTTTCTGGAATTAATAAATTCCAGAAAACCTTAAAAACTTCAAAAATTAATATCTTTTGATCCAGAGGTCACAAAAATAAAATAAAAATACCTCTGGAAAGCTCTTGAAGACAGGAAAATTATGAGACCAAAATTATAATTTTATTCTGAATATTTAATTTTTAAATAATTAATTACTCTCTGAGGTTATTTAATTATTAAAAATTAATTATAATTCCAAAAATTATGAAATTTTCACAGAGTTATCCTCCTGTTATGACACACATCTCCTAATTTTCCCAAGGACAGAAAAAGTCTTTAGGATATTCTTCTTTAATTTCTAAGCTACTTGATAATTATTTATAAAAATAATTATAAAAATTAGAAATTAAGGAAAATAAATTTGTAAATGACTAGAAATTTTAGGGTAACAGAAAATAACCCTAGGAAAATAATTTTTAAGTCATTAAATAATTTTAAATGATATTTCAAAAATTTAGGATTAAAATTCATTATTAATTAATAAATTTAATCCTAAAAATCATCCTTTTGTAACTTAGCCTATTTTCTTTAATAGTCTAAGTTTAAAATGAGTCTTGTCCATACTAGACTTATGACAAACTTCAATTAAGTCTAAAATGATAAGTTAGACTTAATAAATTCTATTTAGGTTTAAGACACCATTTAAACCTACTTAATTAAATTTAAACCTTAATCTCATTAAGCTTAACTAATTAAACCATTAGTAAGTCTAAAATGACAAATTAGACTTAATAAAACCCTAATTAGGCCTAAGACACCAATTAGACCTAATTAAACCAAGTTAGACCTTAACCACATTAGGTTTAACTTAATAAACCCTAATTAGGCCTAAGGCCTAAGACACCAATTAGACCTAGTTAAACCAAGTAAGACCTTAGTCAGATTAGGTTTAACCTAATAAACCCTAATTAGGCCTAAGACACCAATTAGACCTAATTAAACCAAGTTAGACCTTAATCACATTAGGTTTAACTTACTAAACCCTAATTAGGCCTAAGACATCAATTAGACCTAATTAAACCAAGTTAGATCTTAACCACATTAGATTTAACTTAATAAACCCTAATTAGGCCTAAGACACCAATTAGACCTAATTAAACCAAGTTAGACCTTAGTCACATTAGGTTTAACTTAATAAATCCTAATTAGGCCTAAGACACCAATTAGACCTAATTAAACCAAGTTAGACCCTAACCACATTAGGTTTAACTTAGTGTTGACCTCATTTTTGATGAGGTCTTCCCTTCTTCTTTTTAGTGCTTAGGATCTAGCCTTAGGCTTTTCCTTTGACTATCTTAGAGGACTAGAATTGGGACCCGCCTTTTAGAAATTCAAACCACTTCTAAACTCCCTGCAAACTCCACAAACTTGACTATAGACCCCTAATCACCTAGAGGGTTGAAATCGAAATATGGAAGTTTAAAGGATGAGTTCCTATAGGACTCTTTGGCCTTAGGAGCGCCTACAGGTGGCACAGTGCAGTGAAGGGGCTGACTTACACACACATTACACTTATACACTACACTTACACACTACATTTCCACACACTTCCTAAAACCACACCCATACCCAACTTGACCTCCGACTCGTGTAGGTGATTCACATGGATGGTCCTTAACCCCTAAGCCCTTGGCTAGAAGGGTTAGGAACAACATAATGAATGCCTCGAATGAGTCCTTTCATGGCTCATATGGGCTTGAAATGGCTTCATGGCTCAACCAAAATGATTTCTTTCCACCTAAATTCACCCGATCTTCAATTTCCCAAATTTTCGATTTTTGACCCAGGGACCCTACACCTACTAAACCTACCGCAAAAGCCTGAATTACCCGAATTTTTGCAAAATCTCCAAATTACCTAAAATTTTCCAAAATCAATCCCAAACACCTCCACATCACTCAAATTGATCATCCATACCCAAAAATACCAAAAATTCCAAGAAAACCCCCGATACCCTCCAAATACCCAAAATACCCTTCTTGGCCTAAAAATCCAAAAATTCAGAAAATTCCCAGAAAATTCCAGAAAATCCCAAATATTCCCAATTTCATTTTGTCCAATTACACCATGGGCCAATTTTGTCAATTTACCCTACTTTTGTCAAAAACCCCAAATTGACCCATTTTAACCCAAAGTGGACCCGATGTCAAACCAAACATACCCAATTGACCCCAATTTTGGTCCAATTCAATTCTAAACTTCAATTCAACATTCCCAATACCAATTTAGACCAAATCCAAGTCCAATTTGATTGACATTTGGATCGATTTCACTTTGGGCCTTAAAGCCCAGAATTTGGACCCATGACCCAAACTCAACCCAAACTAACCCAATTCAACTCCAATTAACCCCAAATCTTTTCTAAACCTTCCTTAACATCCTCATAAACAAAACACTAACATGATTTGCCCAAGATTTTGACCCAAACCCCACTCAAATTCAACCCAAAATCAAAAAGCCCGATTTTGACCTAAACCCAAATCTAACCCAAATAGGCCCAAACCCCAAAATTAAAACCCAACCAGAGCCAAAACCTCTTTGAAACACTCCCATAAACATTTCTTAACATTTATTTTACATCAATTTCAACCCTAGCCCAACATTGGCCCAAGTTAGCCTAATTTGACCTACATTGGCCCATTTACCAAATAAACCCAGAATTCGACCCAATTCAAACCCAAACCACCTTAAATCTATTTCAAATTATTCATGAAACATCCCTAAACCAAAACCAACAACTATTTGGCCCAAACTTCTACAAAAATTCCCATCCATGAACACATCCTTAAACTTAAAAGCCCACTTCCCTTAAACCTTCTTAAAAGCTCATTTCCTTCAAAATTCAAAAGCCCAAATCTACCCTAAAGCCCACATGACATCTCCATTTGTCATCCATTTAATTAAATCCATTACCTAAGTCCTAAAATCATCATTGAATTATTCCAAATGAAGCCTCATGCCAAATCACCCCTAAATACTAAAATTTTCCTTAAATCCATTTCCATGAAATTGACTTTACTTTTCCCGAAGCGAATGGAGCCATGGAGCCATGCATAAGCCATATGCAAGCCATGAGAGCCTCTTTACATGTCACCATGCCATTTTGGGCAAAAGGAGGAGGCTCTTTCCTTAATTCTAAAGGTGATTAACCACTTCCATGTTTCCACTAAACCATGCTTAAGCCTAATTGTGCTTGGATGGTGACTTGACCCTACTTGATTATCGTTGAGCCGAATCACTTTTCCCTCGGCCAAAACCGAGGCCTTGGGTGGTGCACCTAGCCCAAATGGGTGGGTTGACCCATTTAGGTTCAAATCTAGCCATGCCCCATTCCACTTTGGATCAAAGCCTTTACACATGTCCATGGCGATTGATTGCACAAACCTCGACTACGACCCACTGACCTTGAGGGTGACCCATGCACGGCCGGCCGGCCACCGAGCCGCCGGAAAACACCATGGCCGAAAGTTCACATGTGAGCCGACATTGAAATTCTCACTTGCCGAGCTGCCCCATCCCAGAGTGGCTACCATGGCTGATCTTCTCCTCACGGAGCGGCTGATCCCGAAGCCCTAACTCCCCGCAGGAGGCCTTCCGCCCTCTCCTGATTCAAACCCCTCACCCTCTCGGCCAAAGGGAGCCAAGCACAAACCTGCAGAAACTGCGCAAAATTGTTCCAAACCCTTCACCATCCTGAGAGCGGTTGATCCCAGGTGTCGATTTGCCCTAATCCGCACCGACAGAGCCCGATTTCTCAGCCGAAATTCCACCCAAAACCAGGACACTTTGCCACGGTGAGCCGATCCTCAGAATTGAGTGGTCCTACACCTTCACTTGGACCAAGAGGAGAAGTTTCCCACTGAAAGCCCCATCTCCGGGCCACCCGGTTGCTCCGGCCTCCAAGCTTTGTGATCGGGTGTGGTCACTTTCATAGGCTAGGCGATTCACCGAGACCGGGAGACTTCATGCGGAGCTTCGCTGGGACCCAATCGAAGGTGCAACAACTCTCGGATTGAAGCCACACTTCTACGAGCTAAGGTATGAGTTAACTATTCATCCCGAGCTTACGGAGATTCTCCATTTCAAATGCCTTAGTTCCGATGCATGTTAGCCGTATAGATGTGTTCGTCTCTTCGAGACGAATCCATAGAAGCATAAGAACATGAAAATCCATTGAGAATCGAGTGAGATCTTAGGGATTTAGTGTGGACGGCTCTCGGGTGAGAACACTTGGGGACGATGAACGGATGCGCGTCCATTCGATATACGCGCGCACGGACGGCCGGGATTGCGTCGGACCGGGAGACGGTACGAGAACCGCGGGGCCCGGGCTGCTGACTCAGATGGCGGCGTCGAATGGGAGCGCGACACGCGGCGTTTCGGAGTTGCCGAGGTTGACGCGGCGCCGCGTGGATAAATAGAAAATTAGGGTATTTTTCTATTTATTTAATTCCCCAAACTTCAAAAATTCATATCTCTGTGTAGAAAAATCACAAAAATAAAATAAAAATACCCTCTTGCTCAGTGAATAGAGGAGAATAATGTGGAAAAGAAATCATTTAATTTAATTAAGTATTTTATTTTTTATGATTTATTTACTCTCTGCATACATTTAATTCTCCATGCATGTATACAATTCACCATGGCATGAGACCATAGGGCTTTTGAAGCCTCTGAACTTGGGAACATTCCCTGAATTTTCCAAGGTCGAGAGGCCATCTCTGTGAAAAGTTATTTATTTTTCAAATGCATGTTGCTTGTTTTGAGTATTTTAATTCCAAAAATTAGCATGTTGTGAAATAAATTCTAGAAATATTTGGTGATGTTCTTTATGACCGAGAGAACTCTAGGAAAAATAGGACTTGAGTTAATTCACTCAGATTAACCCTAATTGGCTTAAACACCTAAAATAGGTCTTTAATTAATTAGAGTTAACCAGGCATCAAATTGACTTGAAATCAATTCTCCACTGACCTTTAGGATCAGAGGAATCCACCATAAAAATTTGAAGTCAATTGGACTTGGTTAGCCCCACTAATTGGGTTGATTAAGCCACTTAGCCATTTTAAACTTTAAAAATTCATAACTTTTAAAATACTTTTTAAAAATTCACCAAATTGGTTTTAGAGCCTCTCTGATATCAGGAGAACCCAAGAAAATTAAAATTTCAATTTTCTAAAAAAGTTGATTTTTAATAATATTTTAATATTTTTAATAATTAAAAAATAATAAAAATCACAAAAATAATAAAATTCACCAAAATGTCACATTTTGAATTTTAATCACTTAGGAACAAATCCCACATTTTTCCTAGGTCTATTTAGTGAGATATTAAATTTTAAAGCCCTAGGGTAATTTTAAAATTAAAAAAATGTATTTTCTAGCATTTTCACTAAAATAATTATTATAAATCATAGAAAAATCAGAAAATTGCAAAATTTGTTTCTCTGGTTTCCTTAATATCAGAGAGATTTTTGAAAAATATAAAATCCATTTTTCAACATTTATCTTATTTTTAAATTAATTAACACTCCAAAACTCAAAATAATTATAATAAAAATAATATAATTCAAAAAATCACCAAAATTGGTCCAAGTGCTTCTCTGGTCATTAGGAATGTCCCCTAATTTTCTTAAGGACAGAAACTTTTCCCTTGGTCATGTTATCAAATTTTCCTTGAAAATCTCTATTTCTCACCAAAAATAATTATATAAATAAATTAAATACAGAAAAATCACATTTTCTCCTCTCATGTCTTTATTGACATATGAGTAAAGTCACATAAAAATTTCAAGTTCATTTGAGTTCAATTTAGTGAGTTATGAAATTATTAAGCTTAAAGGGTAAAATGGTAATTAAAATCTTTAATCCTTAATTAAAACTTTAGGTTTAATAAAAAATCAACAAGTAAAATATTTGATCCTAATCTGATTTGGATGATTGAAATTTAAATAATTAAAGGGTAGAAACCCATTAAATAATTTTAAAATGATCAAACTTTAATTAAATAATAGATTAAATTTGGAAGAATAATAAAATTGGAATTATTAAAATAAGGGATCTTTATTAGGAAGAGATTTATTCTTTAATTTAAAAAATCCCTAAATTAATTATATCAACTAATACTCAATTTTTAATTAAAATGATAACTCAAATTTAAAATATTAAAAGACTTAATTTCAATTAAAATTAAAAATAAAGTAAATTAAAGATAAATTAAATTAAGATTAAATTTAAAAATTAAATTAAATTAAATTTAATAATTAAATTAAATTAAATTAAACAATTAAATTAAGTTAATTAAAATTAAATTAAATTAAATAATTAAATTAAATTAAATAATTAAACAATTAAATTAAATTAATTAAAATTAAATTAAATTAAATCAAACAATTAAATTAAATTAAATTAAAATTAAATTAAATTAAATTAAACAATTAAATTAAATTAAATTAAATAATTAAAATTAAATTAAATTAAATTAAATAATTAAATTAAAGTTAAATCAAATCAAATTAATTAAACACCAAGTCAAATTAAATCGAATTATGTTAAACTAAATTAAAACTCGATTAAATTAAGTTAAATTAAATATAACATCACCTAAGACATAAAAGAAATTAAATATAAAACAACTTGAACACTATTCCAAATTTAAACTCTTTAACTTAAATCAAGTCATTTGAATACTAATTTACCCTTGAAAGCTTTGATTATTGTAACTCCTAAATGAAACATTAAATGGAGTGTTACTTCACTCATAGGATATTCAAATGTCCTAGTTCAGCTGAGCGAGTTAACAAGACTTGAAAACCTCGGACGATCGATTCATTTATATAATTAAATTCATTTGGACTTAAAATAATTCTAGAAATATTGAAAAGATGTTTAAGATCCTTCTTAAGCACTTCCTCGATATGATAGGATATTTTTAAGAACAATTGAATTTGATTATTCTTTGATGAAGAAAATCGTCCTTAAACTAAACCCAAAGAACCTAGACGTCATAGGAGATGACTAGGCTATAGGATTAGGAATTTGGTAGAAAACCATAACCTTTCCCTTAGCTTTACTAGGAACTTGCTTAAATATGCTAATTGTGTTTTAAGTGCGGCTTGGGATGACGGGAAGACCCTCCAGGTACGCTTTTATTTTATTGCAATTTACTTTCTTGCAATTTACTTTCTTGCAATTTACTTTCTTGCAATTTACTTTATTGCGAATGCATTTTACTTTTCTTGCATGATAAAACAACGAGTTGCATGAAAACCCACACCTTTAGGATAGCCCCTAAAGCTGAAACCAAAATTAAGTTAAAAGTCATTGCAAGATAAAATTCACCGCCACAACATTTCAAAAGATAAAACAACTCGAAAATTTAATCACAAACGAGAACACAAAACTACGATTGCAACTAAATTAAAACGTCTGTTGGATGATCGGGAATACCTCGGATGATGTAACCTACGTGTTGCTAACGGGATTTCCACGGTGCTAAATGAAAGTGTGGAACTCATTCGGTTGAGTTTAGCAAATTCATACGGACTAAGTGAATGCGATAAAAATAACGATGCGGAAGGATGGAGCAGTGGGATCTTAACCGGTGTCGTTATAATCGACTTTAAGATTTGTTTTAATTAAAACACAAAAAACACTTGGAAATTAAGATTTTCTCTAAACCAAAACACTTCTCTCATCCCCGATTTATGATTTCTAAAACTAAACCTCTGCAACAACAAGGAGCTCGGAGCATGGTGGGCGGCATGACCATCGTCATCAGCAAAACTCGAGTCTACATCGACTAAACATTTCTTAGAATTAAATAACTAAACCATAGGATTTCGAGGTAGCTTGCACTAGTGCGACATAAATCCTCGACTCTTCGTTAGGCATTTGCATTGCAAATTAAGCCCTAATAGGTCTTAGGATTCAGAGGTAGTCGTCAGATACGATATAAACCCTCACATTTTCTAAGTTATTTGTTTGATTTTATCATACAAATATAAGCCACAATTAATTGAAATTGGCAAGATTGAAATATCAAATAAACATTAGGACTTTCCTAAATTCAAGACAAACAATAGGATAGTCGGGAAATTATCGAAGTTCACTTCGAATCGGTGATTTCTCCTACCTCTCTTCCTTTGGATTCACAAAACAAAATGTTCCAAAATTTGATCCATTCCTATTGAAATTCCAAAATTCGATCTTTGAAAACCTTAAACTTTGAAATTCTTGAGAGCGAGAATCATTGATTATTATCGAGAGTTTTCTTAGGTGATTCCGTCACTTAAGATGTAATTAACTATAGGGGCTTGCCCTTATAGGGAATTTTAAAGAACCCGAAGTAATATAAACCACTGTTTAATGTTTTCATATTAAGCGGGGAAACTTGTCGGCTTATAAAATTGGTTCGCGGACCAAACGGATGTCACAAATCTTCTAGTTTATTTAATCGAGCCCCACCATCGAGCGGTGTATCTATCCTTAGGGATAGATACACGGTTTGTGGTGTGGTATTCGTTTATATAAACTATTTGGGATGTGAGATCGGTTTGATTTCATATCTTAAAATTTTTCGAACTTAAAATTATTTTCAAAATCAAATACTACTTTTCAATTTATTTATTTAAACTAAATTAAAAATTTGCCGACAACTTACGTTAGGCGACCACTTTTCAAAATAAAACACACGACCTAAAAATATGCCGACGGGATTTACGGCGACTCACGTGAGGAATATTCCTCTCTCCATTATAATCGAATAATTCGCTTTCAAAAATCGGTAGTGTATCCATGTCCCTAATGGATCGAACTACCCTTCTTTCCATTGGAATACTATGTTCATTTCTATCTTGAACAAGTATAGCCGACATTCTCTCGGATTTAGGAGCCACTTGTTTAGACACCCCTAAACGGAGAGGTTCGAGATCCTTTACCTCATTTACGAGGTGGGGTGGACCCCGATAGGTGTTAGTTTAGGAATGATCCTTCGAGTCGAGAAGTCTTGCTTAAGACTTTCTTTTCCTTTACGAATCGGATTCCTTACCTTCTCTACACCTTTGAACATTCCGTTCTAAATAAACAAACCCTCCAATAAGTGATTCTTTTAACAAATAATTCCTTCTTATAAATACATGAACAAAGAATGAGTTCGGACTCTTTTCAATTCCTTTCTTTTCGTCCTGAAGAAAAGAAGCATAACTTGAGGCCGACGACCGGAATCTACCTTGCAGAAATGGAAGCCCGAAGCGATTTTCTCCTTCACCGACGGACTTGGACTTCGCCATGCATAAGGATGAACTGCCCGACAATGGGGTCATCCGATTTGGACGAGGATTTGAAAACACAAACGTCGAGGTCACCGACGTCTCCCTCTTTGCACCGACGAACAAGGTATCTAAGGCGAGGAACCACGCGCTGAGTTCGACCTTGGGTCGATCCGAGAGTTTCCTCCTGCGAAGGGTCCCGACTAGGAGAATCTTGCTCGTCCGCGGGAGGATCATTCTCACTACCCCCACTTGGTCTAGTTGTTTACGCACCTACCCCGACTTCGCCAAATCAAAGGGAAAGGAATCCGGAACTATGATAAACCTGTTACCGTGGAGGGTACGGATCTTCTGTAAGACCTTCGTCTTCGAAATCGGGTCCGGTTCGAAGATTCCTTCGGCCGACAAAGACCCGAAGAAGAAATAGAAATAGAAGGATCGCCGGGAAGCCGGAGAGCTGCGAGATTGCCTTCCGGAGGAAATTCCGGAGTTGCCGAATATACACCGTTACCGAATATACACCCTTGCTCGACTACATACCACTTTTGGGAGGAAGCGAGTTCCATCCCCTCTCCGCCGCGAGAGGATGAAGAGAATGTTCGAAAGATTGCTGCCACATTACCACGGCCCGCATACTACGACGATAGCCGCGAGAAAGAACCGGAACTACGCCGTTTGCTCGACTGCGAGCTTTGGTAGAAAAGTTAGCAAGGAAGGAAAAGCGCCCGTGTCGGAAATTCTACGAAGGATAGGACGGGTGCCGGTCGAATCCCGTCTTGGGCCCACGAGTAGAACCCGCCGTCATGATAGAAAAGCCGAGCAAGAGAATGAAGGCTAGCCGCCTGTCGTAGTATCGGGGTTACGGATTAGGGAGGATACCACCTTCCGAGCATTTGGCGGATGGACCATCCGGTCGTAGACCTTCTGGCTGCTAGAAGGATGGTGTGGCGTCCCACTACGGGCGATTGAGGTCGAAACGACGGCCGAGAGAGAAAGTCTCGCCGGGAGGCTGGAATGCGAAGAAAGTGCTACTTGCGATGAAGGGGACTCGTGAAAAAAGGACCGGCAACCATCGCATGACAACCACAAAGATACACGAAAGCTCCGCTAGAAGATGCCATGGAAAAGTTGAGAACCGACATCCGACGGTTGGCAAAAGAAAGAGAAGAAAAGTTCGGAGATGAGATCGACTCATCGGAATTCATGGACAACGAATATGCGAGAAATCAACATGGTTGAGACACGAGCTTCATCATCTTCTCGAAGGTGCTCCTGCGGCCGCGAAGAGAGGAGCCGGAGCCGATGAAGAGACGGCTTCGGGAAAAGGACGACACGATCGCTCGAATGGCGAAGAGGATGGAAGAGATGGCCAGTAGCTCCAGCCACTCTCCAAAGTCAAGTACAACCACATAGAGAGACACCCCCGGAAGTCATTCACATCGTAGACGGAGGAAAGGAGATTACATCCGTCGATGGGGATGACCAGGTGAAAAAGGATACAACACAAAGTATGATCCACGAAAAGGATATCAAGAACTTGGTAGAACGAGCGAGTGCGAGAAGCCACTAGCACAATCGAAGAACGGGACATCTATTCGGACGGGTAGACCTTACCGGAAGAATTCGACGCTGTCCGATACCCGAAGGGCTTCGTACCACCTCGATTTAAGACCTTCGACGGAACAGGAACCCCGACGGCATGTTGCACACTTTCGTGCCGGTTGTTGCAATGCCGGCGGGAGCGATGCGCTACTCTTCCGACGGTTCGTTAGCGATCTGTCGGGAATCGCCTTCGGCTGGTATGCGGAATTACCCGACGGATGCGTAAAGACATTCTCGGAGCTAGAGAGCCTCTTCATTAAGCGATTTGCGGAGCTCGGCACCACATCACTATAGGTGATTTAGTGGTAGAGAAACAAAGGCCGAATGAAACTTTGGTGGATTACATACTTCGATGGAGAAACTTAAGCATGAAGTGTGAACCACAAGCTGCAAGAACAACATGCGGTCGGCATCTTGCTTAAAAGCATTCACGGCCGATAGCACTTCTCCTCGAGGGATTCACTTATTAAGACTTTTGAGAAGTTGTTAAGCGAGGCCGGAAGCTTGCAAGAAGAGGCGAAGCAATTAAGTTTTGCCGACAAGACGGACGAGCGAAGCCGGTGAAGACTTTCGAAAAGAAATGCGGGGTCGTTGCGGCGGTTGACAAAGGCAAACAGCCGATGCAAATACCACCGAGAACGGCCGCAGACAACTACAACAAAATTACCGGCAACCTCGGTCCGGCTATCGGTCGTCTCCGCGGTATGAACAACCGTCTCGTCCGCAACGTACATTGAGGAGCTTCGAGCGAGAGAATATCCGTTCAAAAATGAAGCGATGCGAAGATGTTCCGTAGCTTAATGAAAACTCCAGATTTCCAGTGCCAGAGCCCAAAAGACCGGAGGAAGTCAACAAGAAAGGTGATCCCAACTTTTGCCCCTACCATCGGATGCTTGGGCACAAGATAGAAGACTGCATTACCTTCGAAAGTTGGCTCGACGACAACCTTCGGAAAGGAAATATAACAATCCCGAAGGAGTACATGAAGGAACCCCGAGAAGGAGGTTCCGTCGATGTTATCTCAGCCGATCCCGTCATTCGATAGATCCCTATGCAGTCGACGATGGATGGACTACCGCACTGGACGAGATCTTCGAAGAAGATTTTAGACAACATCCGAACCGCTTCGGTGCGAGCTTCGATTCGAGTTCGAGACCCGTTAAGCCGGTGCTTATCACTTGCGATGGAAGAACCACCTCGACGGGAGAAAATCGAAGAGAAGAAGAAAATTGACGAAGAAGAGGGGACCGAGATTCCTAAGGCTAGGCTAGGGGCTGCTTATCCTAGGATAGTTGTTTCCGATTCGGGGGAGAAATCCCTCGAACCTCGATTTTGTATGATTATCTGCTCACTTCGGTGGGATCATATAATGATAAGGGTGATGGCGTTGGCTACGTTTTGATTGTTTCTAACGATTACGTAACTAGCGACAATCCGGGCGTCGATTTCGATACCAACAACAATTCTCGAATCATACATGATCTCGACGATCAAAATGACGAAGAAGACATCCATCGAGGAGGCTACGAGAGTTCAACGAAGCAACGGATCTATGCTGTGAGTTTCGAGGAGCTCCGATTACAATAGAGTTAGAGCCTTCGGATTTGGAAGATAATCCGGAAGAGCCGGTCATTCCGATTCGGGAGGAGACACCGACAAACTCGATACTAGATTCGGAAGAAATTACAGAAGTCGGCTTAAGAAGTGGAAAAGTTCTACCTCCGAGAATGGGTCCAAAAGACAAAGGAAAGCGGTGGTTGTTCAAGAAGAACCAACCCGCGAGAAGAAATACCCATTCGAGAAGAAGCGAGACGCATGGAGAACAAAGTGGACTACAACGTGCTAGCTCATCTTAGGAAACTACCGGCCAGGCGAGCATTTACGATGCTCTCATCTTATCGAAAGGAGATGAGAGAAGCTCGATCGAGGCCTTACTTGATCCGGAAATTTGCTTAGCTCGAATGGCGGGAGATTCCTTAGATGAGGTTTGCTCGTTAAAGGAACGGCGAGGTGTCACCTTCACGAGACAATGACCTACTACTCGGGACGGCGAGATCACGACCGACCGTTGTACATTTCGGTTACAATTGGGAAGTTTACGCTCTCGGAGTATTGGTGGATCCGGGAGCATCAATCAATATAATGAGTCTTCGAACACTAGCATACTTGGAAATTGATGCTCGTGAGCTCGAGGCCGACAAAATGTTATTAAGAGGATTCGACCGGGAAAGGAGAAAGAGCCCTCGGGTCGATAACGCTACGATGAAGACCGGTGATTTAGCAAAGACAACCGCGAAATTTCATATAATCGATTCGAAACGTCGTTCAACGCTCTACTTGGGCCGACCATGGATACATGAAAACGGGATGGTACCATCATCTGCGCATCGGTGCATCAAATATTACGATGGAGGAGAACGAGTGCATCAAAGGAGACTTACGACCATTCTCCGTACATGAAATTGGAATCCATGAAGATGCGGCTTATTATGCACGCCAAAGAAAACAATCTTCTCCGGAGACACCGTAACAAATAAAGCAAAGAAAGTTCGGGACAACGAAGAACACCGAAGTTCTAGTCCAACGATCGCTCACCACTCCCTTCGGCGAGATGGTGAAGGTTTCTCCACAACTCGCATCCGAGGTCGAGGCCGGGGACGAGGCCGTGGTAGAGACACTAGGACAATTGGACGGAAGAAACCGGCCATCAATGTTGATTGGGAAGATAGTTACGAAGAGGAAAAAGAAATCGAGCAAGAAGCGACAACAATAAGTCGAAAGAAGCCGCAATACAAGATCTCCCTCGAAGATGAAAAGAACGAAGAATACAAATCAATGTACGAGAAGATTAACCACTACGTACATACGTATGACCTAACTCCGATCCATTCTAATAAGATCGAGGGTATGGAGGTCGAAAGGTACGTAGTGACGGTGCTAAGCCGATCAAATTCTACCGTGGTGCTTCTTCCTCCAAAGCTGAAAATAATGTACAATTCGAAGATGTCACTTCATCGGAATTAATGGAATTACCTTTTGAGTGGTACTCTCCACTGTGTTCGAAATTTAATTCAACGTGGTTTCTTACCTCGACAATGGACGAGAGGCCGATCACAACATTTTGAAAAGTTATGGAATAACTCGGTCGTCCTCCGATTCAAAGTATGGACTCGGATTCGGCACGGTAGGGTCGGTTGACGATGCTGAATTTTGCTTGGTTGTCACTTGCAAGTCCGATGAAAGCTGCATGGAAACTACGAGACGAACTCGAAGATTTACAAATTGGAGACGCTCCACCGGAATTCGAAGAAGAAATCAAATCTACGATAGATGAGTTAACGGAAGTTAACTTGGAGTACTAGCGAAGAGCCTAGACCTACCTTTGTTAGCTCCTTACTCGATAAAGAAGACTCCGAAGAAATAATCAAGTTATTAATGGAATTTAAAGACTGTTTTGCTTGGAGCTACGATGAAATGCCGGGATTAGCTCCGAGAGGTTGCGAGTCCATAAGCTGGAGTGGATCCTACTACGTTCGGTCGGACGAGGTCCCGGAAGAATGCGTCTAGAAATCGAACAACAAGTCATAGCCGAAGTTAAAAAGCTAATAGACGCTAAATTTGTCAGTGAAGAACAATACCCGACACGGTTAGCCAATGTGGTGCCGGTCGAGAAGAAGAATGGTCGGATCGGAATTTGTGTGGACTTCGAGAGATTTAAACAAGGCATGTCCGAAAAGATGAATTCCCTCTACCGATTCCAGAGCCGATGATCGATATTGCTTCGACACATGAAATATTCTCATTCATGGATGGATCTTCGGGATACAACCGGATAAAAATGGCTCCGAGAAGATGAAAAGCTTACGGCATTCGAACGCCGATCGGAGTATTTTGTTACACGGTGATGCCATTCGGACTGAAGAACGCAGGAGCAACCTACCAAAGAGCAATGACGAAGAATTTTTGATGATCTCATCCACGATCGAGTCGAGTGCTTACGTGGACGATGTCGTCATCAAAAGCAAAGTAAAGGAAAACCACTGTATGATTTGAGAATTGTTTTCGAACGATTAAGACAATTTAACCTTAAGATGAATCCTTAAAATGCGCCTTCGGCGTCACCTCCGGGAAATTCTTAGGATTCGTTGTCCGACATCGTGGAATTGAAATCGACCGGAGAAGATTAAAGCCATCTTAGAAATGCCGCCTCCCGAAAACCTTAAAACAACTACGATCTTTTCAAGGGAAGGCGGCATATCTTCGACGCTTTATCTCGAAGCTCGTCGGGTAGGTGTCGGCCTTTCTCGGCACTAGTTAAAAAGGACGCCAAATTTATTTGGGAAGAGAAATGCCAGAAGGCCTTCGAAGACATTAAACAATATTTAATGACACCTCCTGTCTTAGCGGCCCCGATCTCGGAGTAGACCGCGATACTTTACACCGCGGCTCTAGACGACTCCTCGGAGCCACGTTAGCCGAGTCGATGATGAGGGTAAAGAAAATGCTCTTTACTACTTAAGCCGTCGTTTACTTCAGACGGAGGTAAGGTATCCCGCAATTGAAAAGCATTGTTTGGCCACGATCTTCGCCGCTCGAAAGCTCGGGCATTACATGCTTTCTCATAAGGTCGACTCGATCTCGAAGTTTAATCCATTGCGATACTTGATGACTCGTCCAACACTTTCCGGCGGACTTGCCGGATGGTCGATGATATTATTGCAATTCGATATAACTTTCGTGCCTCTGCGTGCGCGTAAAGGGACAAGTCTTAGCGGACTTCCTCGCGGCACACCCTTTGCGGCCGAATCTCCTCTCGATGACGATGCGCCGGATGAACAAATAATGAGCCTAGAAGACCACGATGATCGACGTTGGGAATTGTATTTCGACGGAGCATCTTCGGCACACAAAGACGAAGAATCGCAAGTGATAGTGCCGTAAGGCGGGAATCGGGCTAATCTTTATAACACGGAGCGGGGGATGTTAAGATACTCCTACCACTTGACGAGCAGCCGTGTACGAACAACGAAGCGAGAATACGAAGCCCTCATAACGGGATTGGAATTAACCATTCGAATGGGGATAACGGACATCGACATCTACGGGGATTCACGGTTAATCATTCAACGGATCGCCGGACAATACGGGATTTTTAAACCAAGACTCGAACAATACTTCAGGTATGCTTGTACTGATTGTTGGAACGGATTCCGAATGTGACAATCTACAAAATTCCTAGAAAAGAGAATGCTTTAGCGGATGCTTTAGCCGTCTCGCAAAAGAATTTGCTGTTTGCGAGATGAATCGGTGGAAGTGTCGGTTCACGGACGTCGGGTCCTATCACGGCTTGACATAGACATGATACACAAATCGGAAAAAGAAAAAGAATCGGTTGCGGCGGTGACGAGAAAACACGGAAGATTGGCGACGGCCATTGATGAACTACCACGCAAACGGAAAGCTACCGGAGGATAGGTCGGCGGCCCATCGGATCGAAAAGAACTGCGTCCTACGCATTAATAAACAACATATTATACGGAAGGTCTTTTGATCGAATGTGGCTAAGGTGCCTAAGCGGGTGCGAGGCCGTGAAATTGTTAAAGAGGTGCATTCGGGACTCCGTGGCGCTCACCGGTCGGGTCAAAGATGAAAATGAAAATTAAAAGACTAGGGTACTACGGCCCTCGATGATGACCGATTGCATGAAAATCGCCGAGAGCGTCACCGATGCCGAGTGCACGGAGTGGTTCTACATCGACCTCCGAATGTGCTACACCAGACAATTGCGTCGTGGCCATTTGAATGTTGGGGCACGGATATAGTGGGTCCGATAGAACCACCATCTTCGAAAGGACATCGTTTCATTCTTGCGGCTACGGATTACTTTTCGAGTGGGCGGACGGTTCCACTTAGAGAAGTGAAAGCACACCACGTCTTCTGGTTTTCGAGAACCGAGTTGTCTACCGTTTCGGAGTGCCGCGCGAGATCATCTCGGATAATGGGTCGGCATTCGAAGCACACAAATCAACAATTTTGTCGGGAGACACGGAATCGACTGGCGATACTCGACAATTTACTACCCGAGAGCAAACGGCCTCGGCGAGGCTTTTAATAAAACTCTCGTTCGAATCTTAAAGAAAACCTTGGACGATAATAAGAGAAATTGGCACGAGAAATTGTTAGAAGCCTTATGGGCCTACGGACAACCTTCGGAACCCTACTCGAAGCTACACCTTACGCTGCGGTGTATGGGTCCGAGCGGTGTTACCTTTAGAGGTTCGGCTTCCTTCACTCGGAATTGCGATTGCAAATAAGATCACGACGAAGAAAACGCCGGACTACGACTCGAAGAATTAGAAAGCTTGGAAGGGAAAAGACTTGCGGCGCAACGAGAATTTAGAACTATACCAGAGCTAAGATGGTTCGAGCCCATGACAAGGCTGGTCGCCCGAGAACCTTGAAAGTTGGTGATTTAGTTCTCGTTCTCGAGACTATTCTTGCGCACCGCGAGATAGGAGGAAAATTTGAACCCACTTGGGAAGGACCGTTTGTGGTTGAAGCGGTATACTCGGGAGGTTCCTACCGGCTAGTGAATTGCCGGGGAGAACGACATATGCTTCCGATCAACGGACGATACTTGAAAAAATATTACGCTACTCGATGTTTCGAAGGAATGAATTCTTCATCCCTAAGAAACACGGGTGAAAGTAATTACTTATGATTGGGTCCGAACTCAAATAATAAAATGTGCTTAAGATAAATAAAATCATGATAATAAAGTTTTCCTCGTTTTCTTCTCCAAATCAGAGATCTCTTTCCGGATCTTATCCTACTTCATTCTGTTAAATTCGAAAATATAAAAAAAAAATCTGAAAAATGACAAACACCAAGTTCACATGAACATTAAATAAACAACAAAATAAAATTTGAACCATTAAAAGATAAACGAAATCGACCACAAATCTCGAATTCAATCTTTCCAAATTCCGAATCAAATTTCAATCTTTTCAAACTTCAAAATCAAATTCATCCTTCCAAACTTCCAAATCAAACCTCGATCAAAATCTAAATCCAATCTCGATCGAGTTTCAAACTTGATCTTTCAAATTTCAAATCGAATCTTAAATCAAATTTCAATCGAGTTCGAACTCATCCTTCCAAATTTCAAATTTCCGAAATTCGATCTTTCCGGATTTCGAGTCTCGAATCAAATCGAAATTCGAAACCTTTTGAGTCGAGGATTTTACATCCAGAAACTGCACTTGCTAGGATCCTTTTCTATTGCACTTGAAATACATCGAAATTCAAACCTTTTGAGGTCGAGGATTTTACATCCAAGTACCTTTGCTTAGGATCCTTTTCTATTGCCTTGAAATACATCAAAATTCAAACTTTTGGGTCGAGGATTTTACATCAAGCTGCTTTGCTTAGGATTCTCTTCTATTGCCTTTGAAATACATCAAAATTCAAAACTTTTGGGTCGAGGATTTTACATCCAAGCTGCACTTGCTTTAGGATTCTCTTCCTATTGCCTTTGAAATACATCAAAATTCAAAACTTTTGGGTCGAGGATTTTACATCCAGTTTAGGATCTTTCATTGCGAAATCATCGAATCAACTTTTGGTAGGATTTACATCGCTATCTAGTTCTCTTCTGTGCCTTGAAATACATCGAAATTCAAAACTTTTGGGTCGAGGATTTTACATCCAAGTAGCCTTTGCTTTAGGATTCTCTTCTGTTGCCTTGAAATACATCAAAATTCAAACTTTTGGGTCGAGGATTTTACATCCAAGACTGCCTTGCTTTAGGATTCTCTTCTGTTGCCTTTGAAATACATCAAAATTCAAACTTTTGGGTCGAGGATTTTACATCCAAGGCTGCACTTTGCTTTAGGATTCTCTTCCTATTGCACCTTGAAATACATCAAAATTCAAACTTTTGGGTCGAGGATTTTACATCCGAAGCTTGCACTTGCTTTAGGATTCTCTTCTATTGCCTTGAAATACATCGAAATTCAAACTTTTGGGTCGAGGATTTTACATCCAAGACTGCACTTTGCTAGGATTCTCTTCTATTGCCTTTGAAATACATCGAAATTCAAACTTTTGGGTCGAGGATTTTACATCAAGTGCTATTGCTTTAGGATTCTCTTCTATTGCCTTGAAATACATCAAAATTCAAAACTTTTGGGTCGAGGATTTTACATCCAAATGCCTTTGCTTTAGGATTCTCTTCTATTGCCTTGAAATACATCAAAATTCAAAACTTTTGGGTCGAGGATTTTACATCCAAGACTGCACTTCTTTAGGATTCTTTTCTGTTGCCTTTGAAATACATCAAAATTCAAACTTTTGGGTCGAGGATTTTACATCCAAGCTGCACTTGCTTTAGGATTCTTTTCTGTTGCACTTCGAAATACATCGAAATTCAAACCTTTTGGGTCGAGGATTTTACATCCAAG
>JAKZJZ010002182.1:0-19363 GCA_022702705.1 Papilionanthe hookeriana x Papilionanthe teres
TTATTTAGTTACAAAAAATGTTGCATTGCATGAAACACTTGGATGTTATTAAGAAAGAAAAAAACATAACTAAACGATCATCCACTGCTTCACAAAAGACAAACCCTCAGTGAGGCAATCTCTTATACATAAATTTGGCACCTAACTTAAAGATGTTATTCTTACCATCACTCGACAGAGTGAGAAATTCCCCTCTAATCATCGATAAATTAAAAAAGAGGCACGCCATCTCCACCTAACTAGGAAATATCATCTCCATAAAGCAAATAACTCCTCACACAAAGCGGTGACATCTTTCTCCATATGATCGACTCTCATCAAAACCTCGACAATTCCTCTGTCACTTCCTCCCCCACTCCCCTCCCCCACCCGAAGATACCCCATAATAAGAGCAAATTGCTCCCTCATTTCAACAAGATGGTCCATCAAAAGATTCAGAAGACGTCTGACACCCCACAGTCATCTCCTATTCCCTTGTAGTGCTGGCAGCACTTTGGCTATCTGAGATCTTGCCTTCATCACGAGGAAGGTTCCCTTCATTCGTCCATTGGTCCATAGCAACATGTACCACGACAATCACACCCTTCACAACAACCTTTTCCACTAAGATTATATCCTCCTCAGGATCGGCATTGGTATCTGATGATATAAAAGTGATGTTCAGGACTTATATAGTTGCATCGAAGAAAGAAATGCGAGTATTCAGCACTAACTATTCAGGTAACTGACCCGAGCCGCGCTTAACGCAGTAATGTTTGCTTCCAAAAGATAGCAAAAAACTTTGACTTAATTTATAAATAGCGGCTAGTGTATAAAATTAATATTATATAATTTAGTAAATATTTTTACACACTAGGGGTACTACGCGAGTATACGTATCGTTTCGAAGTAATATAGGGTTTTTAAACAAAGACCCAGATATCGATCCACGGGGAAGATTTATAGAAATAAATTTACTATGAAGTGAAAGCGAAATAAAATAGTAAAAATATTTTTATTTTATCTTTTAATTTGATTATAAATTACTATTAATTTACTAGATGCAAATAAAGAAAACAACAATAAGAAAATGATTTAATGAATTATATATAAAGTAAACAACTTTCTTTCCTTCAATTAATCTAAGATTTTTATGATAATTTAATATTCGTTGGAGAATTTGATTTATGGTATTGTGCCAAATAGAAGCATTCCTTTTCGTTACCCTTTGATCCAGGCACAAAGAACATTGACTAATTTACAGAATAGCTCCGGATGTATTGTTAGTAGAATGGGTTAATCTAGTCTCACACTTCTAGATGTCCAAGGGTGGCTATGGTTGGCCCTACTAGTGACCCTTTCCTAGTTTATAAATCAAATTATAAGAATTTAGTCTGTCACTCTAAAAACTTATCAATTCTACGCCCTTTAAATATTATCTTTCTATTTATTTGCACTTCACCATGAATAGCCCGCACGTGGCCTTCGACTACCCAAGGATTCATTTGACATTTACAAGTTAAGAGTTCTTCTCCTTCAAGGTCTCAAAACTCTTCAACAGGTTTTAACAATTCAAATGACCAATTTAAAAAGTAAAGTAAGATCAGGGATTAATGTCATCACAATATTTTGAAAATATTTGAATTTTAATTCTCCATCGAATCTTTATATTATCTTATCTATCTCTTCATAATTGAAGTAAGAAAGTAACTAACTACTCAGAACACATTGAAAATAAATAACAAAACATGATAATTAAACTTTGAATCAAATATTAAAATATACTTATCTCAAATATTTCTTCTACGGATCTTCGATTCTCTGCGACTCCACAGTGTAATGAGCTCCAGATGCAATAACTTGAAAATAAACTCACTAAACAAAAGTGGCCCTAAATTTCTCTCTCTAAGGATGAGAGATCCTAAAGTAGATAAGAGAAAGGGGTTGTGCGGCTTATTTTAGGTTTGTGTATTGTATTTTAAAAGGGGGGTCGCCTAACAGAAGTTGTCGGCGAATTTAAATTTTAAATTTGATTTAAATATATACATAATTTAGAAAGTAGTATTTGGCTTTGAAAATAATTTTTAAATTTGAAAGTTTTAAGATATGAGATTAAACCGATCTCACATCCCGAATAGTTTATATAAACGAGCATCGCACCACAAGCCAGTGTATCTATCCCTAAGGATAGACACACGCTTGATGGTGGGGCTCGATCAAATAAACCAGAAGTTTTGTGACATCCGTTTGGTCGCTGAACCAATTTTATAAGCAGACAAATTCCCACGCTTAATATGAAAGTATCGAAACGGGGTTTATATTACACAGGTTCTTTAAAATTCCCTATAAGGGCAAGCCACTATAGTTAATTACATCTTAAGTGACGGGAATCACCTAAGAAAACTCTCGATAATAATCAATAACTCGCTTTCAAGAATTTCGAAGTTTAAGGTTTTCGAAGATTGAATTTTGGAATTTCGATAGGAATGGATCAAATTTGGAACATTTTGTTTTGTAAATCCAAAGGAAGAAAGGTAGGAGAAATCAGCGATTCGAAGTGAACTTCGGTAATTTCCCGACTATCCTATCGTTTGGTTTGAGTTTAGGAAAGTCCTAATACTTATTTAGTATTTCAATCTTGCCAATTTTAATTAATTAGGGCTTATATTTGTATGATAAAATCAAACAAATAGCCTAGAAGATATGAGGGTTTATTGTCGTATCGGACGACTACCTCGGAATCCAAGACCGGTTAGGGCTTAATTTGCAATGCAAATGCCTAACGAAGAGGTTGAGGATTTATGTTGCACTAGGCAAGACTACCTCGAAGTCACTATGGCTTTGTTGTTTAATTCTAAGAAGGTTTTGTTGAAGTAGATTCAAGTTTTCATTGATGACGATGGCCGTCTTGCCCATCATGCTCCGAGTTCCTCGTTGTTGCGGAGGTTTAGTTTTAGAAATCATAAATCGGGAGATGAGAAAAGTATTTTGGTTTAGAGAAATCTTAATTTTCAAGTGTTTTTTACGTTTTAATTAAAACAAATCTTAAAGTTGATTATAACGACACGGTTAAGATCCCGCGGTTCCATCCTTCGGCATCATTATTTTTATCGGATTCACTTAGTCCGGATGAATTTGCTTAAACTCAATTGAATGAGTTCCACACTTTCATTTAGACAGTGGGAAATCCAGTTAGCAACACGTAGGTTACATCATCCGAGGTATTCCGATCATCCGACGGGACGTTTTAGTTTAGTTGCAATTGTAGTTTTGTGTTACGTTTGTGATTAAATTTTGAGTTGTTTTATATTTTGAAATGTTGTGGCGGTGAATTTTATCTTGCGATGACTTTTAACTTAATTTGGTTTCGAGTTTTAGGGACTATCCTAAAGGTGTGGGTTTTCATAATGCTACTGTTGTTTTATCATACAAGAAAAATAAAGTACATTTGCAAGAAAGTAAATTGCAGGAAAGTAAGTTGCAAGAGAGCAAATTGCAATAAAAAAATAAAAGCATACACGGAGGGTCTTCCCGTCATCCCAAGCTGCACTTAAAACACAATTAGGATATTTAAGCAAGTTCCTAGGTAAAGGCTAAGGGAAGGGTTATGGTTTTCTACCAAATTCCTAATCACTATGGCTAGTCGACTCCTATGACGTCTAGGTTCTTTGTGTTTTTTTGTTTGAGGACGATTTTCTTCATCGAAGGACAATTAAGTCAATTGTTCTTATAAATATCCTATCATATTGAGGAAGTGCTTAAGAAGAATCTTAAACATCTTTTCGATATTTTCGAGGATTGTTTTAAGTTCAGAATGAATTTAATTATATAAATGAATCGATCGTCGAGGTTTTGAGTCTTGTTAACTTGCTCGGTGAACTAGGACATTTGAATATCCTATGAGTGAGGTAACACTTCATTTGATGTTCCATTTAGGAGTTATAATAATCAAAGCTTTCGAGGGTAAATTAGTATTAGAATGATTTGATTTAAGTTAAAGGGTTTAAATTTGGAATAGTGTTCAAGTTATATTACATTTATTTTGAATTCTTTATGTCTTAGGTGATGTTATATTTAATTCAACTTAATTTAATTGAGTTTTAATTTAACTTAATTTAATTTAATTTGATTTGATGTTTAATTAATTTGATTTGATTTAATTTAATTTAATTATTTAATTTAATTTAAATTAATTTAATTGAATTTAATTTAATTGTTTAATTTAATTTAATTATTTAATTTAATTTAACTTAATTATTTAATTTAATTTAATTTAATTGTTTAATTTAATTTAATTTAATTATTAAATTTAATTTAATTTAATTTAATTTTAATTTAATTTTAATTTAATTTAATTTAATTTAATTTAATTTAATTGATTTAATTTAATCCAATTTAATTTACTTAATTTAATTTAATTTTTAATTTAGTTTTATCTTTAATTTTAATTGAAATTTTTGAAAGAGTTTAATAATTTAATTTTAGTTTAATGATTAAGTCTTTTAATATTTTAAATTTGAGTTATCATTTTAATTAGAAATTGAGTATTAATGAGATGATTAATTTAGGGATTTTTAAATTAAAGAATAAATCTCTTCCTAATAAATATCCCTTATTTTAATGATTCGATTTTATTATTCTTCAAATTTAATCCATTATTTAATTAAAGTTTAATCATTTTAAAATTATTTAATGGGTTTCTACCCTTTAATTATTTTAATTTCAATCATCCAAATCAGATTAAGATCAAATATTTTAGTTGTTAATTTTTATTAAACCTAAAGTTTTAATTAAGGGTTGAAAGTTTAATTACCATTTTACCCTTTAAGCTTAATAATTTCATAACTCACTAAATTAAACTTAAATGAATTTGAAATTTTTATGTAACTTCACTCATATGTCGATAAAGACATGAGAGGAGAAAATGTGATTTTTACTGTATTTAATTTATTTATATAATTATTTTTGGTGGAAAATAGAGATTTTCAAGGAAAATTTGATAACATGACCAAAGGAAAGTTTCTGTCCTTAAGAAAATTAAGGGACATTCCTAATGACCGAGAGAAGCACTTGGACCAATTTTGGTGATTTTTTGAATTATATTATTTTTATTATAATTATTTTGAGTTTTGGAGTGTTAATTAATTTAAAAAATAAAATAAATGTTGAAAAATGGGTTTTATATTTTTCAAAAATCTCTCTGATATCAAGGAAACCAGAGAATCAAATTTTGCAATTTTCTGATTTTTCTATGATTTATTATAATTATTTTAGTGAAAATGCTAGAAAATACATTTTTTTAATTTTAAAATTACCCTAGGGCTTTAAAATTCAATATCTCACTAAATAGACCTAGGAAAAATGTGGGATTTGTTCCTAAGTGATTAAAATTCAAAATGTGACATTTTGGTGAATTTTATTATTTTTGTGATTTTTATTATTTTTTAATTATTAAAAATATTAAAATATTATTAAAAATCAACTTTTTAGAAAATTGAAATTTTAATTTTCTTAGATTCCCCTGATATCAGAGAGGCTCCAAAACCAATTTGGTGAATTTTTGAAAAGTATTTTAAAAGTTATGAATTTTTAAAGTTTAAAATGGCTAAGTGACTTAATCGAACCCGATTAGTGGGGCTAACCAAGTCCGATTGACCTCAAATTTTTATGGTGGATTCCTCTGATCCTAAAGGTCAGTGGAGAATTGATTTCAAGTCAATTTGATGCCTGGTTAACTCTAATTAATTAAAGACCTATTTTGGGTGTTTAAGCCGATTAGAGTTGTTTTAAATGAACTAAGTCAAAACCTATTTTTCTAGGGTTCTCCGGTCATAAGGAACATCACCAAATTTTCACTAGAATTTATTTCACAACATGCTTATTCTTGGAATTAAAATACTCGAAACGGTGACACGAACTTGAAAAATCGAGAACTCCTCATAGGGATGGCCTACGACTTTGGAAAATTCGGGGAATGTTCCCAAATTCGGAGGCTTCAAAAGCCTCATGGTCTCATGCCATGGTGAATTGTATGCATGCATGGAGAATTAAAACAATGCAGAGAGTAAATAAATTATAAAAAATAAAATACTTGATGAAATTAAATGATTTCTTTTCCACATTATTCTCCTCACGTTCATTTGAAGCGAGAGGGTATTTTTATTTTATTTTTGTGATTTTTCTACACGAAGATATGGATTTTTGAAGTTTAGGGAATTAAATAAATCGAGAAAATACCCTATTTTTCTATTTATCCACGCGGCGCCGGCGAAAGCATCGGCGACTCAGAAGGAGTACGTGTCGCGGCTGTGATTGAGCGCCGCCATCGAGTCGACGGCCGGGCCCCGCGGTTCTCGCACCGTTTCCGGTCCGACGCGCATCCGAGCCGTTCGTCCGCGCGTGTATTGAATGGACGGCATCCGTTCATCGTCCCCAGTGTTCTCGCTCGAGAGCCGTCCACACTAAATCCTCAGATCTCGCTCGATTCTCGATGGATTTTTACGTTCTTATACTCTATGGATTCGTCTTGAAGAGACGAACACATCTATACGGCTAACATGCATTGAAACTAAGGCATTTGAAATAGAGAATCTTCGGAAGCTCGGGATGAAGAGTTAGCTCGTACCTTGGCTCGGAGAAGTGTGGCTTGATCGAGAGTTGTTGCACCTTCGATTGGGTCTAGTGAGCTCACGGATGAAGTCTCCGAGTGCAGTGAGTTGTACGGATATGATTTCGACCAGAGCCGATCCACAAAGCTTGGAGAGTTTGGAGCAAGCTAGGTGGCACTGGAGATGGGGCTTTTGATGGTGGACACCTTCCCTTGGTACAGTGAAGGTGTAGAGCCAATCGATTTGAGAATTGGCTCAGCTGTGGAGAAGTGTCTCGGTTTTGGGTGGAATTTCGACTACGAAATTGAGCTTTCGGAAGGAGAAATGGCGGGGGAATTTCCTTTGGGGATCAAGTGCTCTAAGGATGGAGAAGGGTGCGGAACAATTTTGGCGAGTTTTGGCAAGGTTTATGCTTCTCTTCTCTCATGGCCGAGAGGGGTGGAGTTTAAATAGGAGAGGGTGGAGGGCCTCCCGGGGAGAGTTAGGGCTTGGGATCGAGTTGCTGCGAGTGAGGAGAAGATCGGCCATGGTGACCACTAGGGATGGGGCGGCTCGGCGAGTGAGAATTTCAATGTTGGCTCACATGTGAGCTCTCGGCCATGGTGTTTTCCGGCGGTACGGTGGCCGGCCGGCCGAGCGATGGTCACCATCGAAGCTCGGGTGGGTCGGGGGCTGGAGGCTTGTGCAATCGATTGGCAATTGCCATGTGTAAAGGAGTTGGATTGAAATGGAATGGGGGATGAGCCTATTTTGGATCCAAATGGGTCGACTCACCTTTTGGGCTTAGTTCACCTCCCCATGGCCTGATTTTGAAGTTTGAGAGGATCGGTTGGGTCGGCCAGAGAGAGTGGTGTGGTCTCTATCCATGATGAGGTGGCTAAACATGGTTTAGTGTGTGACATGCTTAAGGTAAAAAGGCTTAATGAAAGATTAGGAAAGGAGCCCCTCCTTTTACCATTAATGGCATGGTCACATGTCGAAGCCTCCCATGGCTTCATGTGGCTTGTCGATGGCTTGCATGGCTTGTCTTTGGCTTGGAGAAAGTTGAGTCGATTTCATAAAAATGGGTTTTAAGAAATTTTTGGTAATTTGATGGGAATTTGGATGAAGCTTCATTTGGAATAATTTAATGATGATTTTAGGACTTAGGTAATGGATTTAATTAAATGGATGACAAATGGAGATGTCATGTGGGCTTTAGGGTAGATTTGGGCTTTTGAATTTTGAAGGAAATGGGCTTTTAGAAGGGTTTAAGGGAAGTGGGCTTTTAAGTTTATGAATGTGTTCATGGATGAAAATTTTTGTAAAAGGTTGGGCCAAATAATTGTTGGGTTTAGCTCATGGATGTGTCATGAGTAACTTGAAGCAAATTTGGGGTAGTTTGGGCTTGAATTGGGTTGGATTTGGGTTTATTTGGTAAATGGGTCTAAATTTGGGCTTTAAGGCCAAAAGTGAAGATTGGATCCAAATGTCAATCAAATTGGACTTGGATTTGGTCTAAATTGGTATTGGGAATGTTGAATTGAAGTTTAGAACTGAATTGGACCAAAATTGGGGTCAATTGGGTAGGTTTGGTTTGACATTGGGTTCACTTAGGGTTAAAATGGGTCAATTTGGGGGTTTTGACAAAAGTAGGGTAAATTGACAAAATTGGCTCATGGTGTAGTTGGACAAAATGAAATTGGGAATATTTAGGATTTTCTGGAATTTTCTGGGAATTTTCTGAATTTTTGGATTTTTAGGCCAAGAAGGGTATTTTGGGTATTTGGAGGGTATTGAGAGGTATTTTTGGAATTTTTGGTATTTTTGGGTATGGATGATCAATTTGAGTGATGTGGAGATGTTTGAGATTGATTTTGGAAAATTTTGGGTAATTTGGAAATTTTGCGAAAAATTTGGGTAATTTCGAGGGTTTTGGGTAGGTTTAGTAGGTGTAGGGTCTCGGGGGTCAAGCGAAAATTTGGGAAACTAAAGATTGGGTGAGTCTAGGTGGAAAGAAATCATTTTGGTTGAGCCATGAAACCATTTCAAGCCCATATGAGCCATGAAAGGACTCATTTGAGGCATTCGTTATGTTGTTCACTAACCCTGCTTGCGAGGGCTTAGGGGTTAAGGACCATCCATGTGAATCACCCACATGAGTCGGGAGGTTAAGTTGGGTATGGGTGTGGTTTTAGGAAGTGTGTGGAAATGTAGTGTGTAAGTGTAATGTAAGTCGGCCCCTCTGCAGGACCGGGCGCCGCGGGCGATCTAAGGCCCGAAGGGTCTATAGGAACTCATCCTTTAAACTTCCGCATTTGATTTCGACCCTACAGGTGATTAGGGGTCTATAGTCGAGTTTGTGGAGTTTGCGGGGAGTTTAGAAGTGGTTTGAATTTCTAAAAGGCGGGTCCCGATTCTAGTCCTCTAAGATAGTCGAAAGGAAAAGCTGAGGCTAGATCTACAGCACTAAAAAGAAGAAAGGAAGACCTCATCGAAAATGAGGTCGACAAATGGACCCCGATAGGTGTGGTGAGCGACGGAGCACACGCGCGTATTGGTGTTGGCCGAAGCGATCGACAAAACCAACACGGATGTCCAGTGACGAACTTAGGACGAAGTAGAAGAGTTTCTGCTGGGGAGTGTCGAGTATATCTCTGGAGCTAGGAGATTCTTGAACTCTCGGTGAGGGAAAGGAAAAGGCGGTAAATCCCGAATCACATGATGCGGGGAATTTCGATTTAGATTTTATTTTGTTTCGATTTATGCTTTGATGTGTGAGTTTAAATTTTAGTTTGGAGTTTCGATTTAGATTGAAGTTTGTCGAAATTTATTTGAAGGGATTTGATTTGAAATGAAAATTGGGATTTTGAGGTTTTAGATGTAACATCTCCGACCTCGAAAGAAAATTGAATTGATTAGATTGAATCGTTGCGATGAGAAGATATCTCGGAGTAAAGTGGTGTTGGATGTAAAATCCTTAACCTCGAGAGTTTGAATTTGATTTGATGTATTTCATTGCGATAGGGAAAAGATCCTAAAGCGATACGATCTCGGATGTAAAATCCTCGACCCAAAGGTTGAATTTTGATGTATTTCGGTGCTGATAGGGAAAGAATCCTAAAGCGGTGCGATCTTGGATGTAAAATCCTCGACCCAAAAGTTTGAATTTTGATGTATTTCGGTGCGATAGGAAAAGAATCCTAAAGCGGTGCGGTCTTGGATGTAAAATCCTCGACCCAAAGAGTTTGATTTTGATGTACTTCGGTGCGATAGGAAAAGAATCCTAAAGCGGTGCGGTCTTGGATGTAAAATCCTTGACCGAAAGAGTTTGATTTTGATGTACTTCGGTGCGATAGGAAAAGAATCCTAAAGCGAGTGCGGTCTTGGATGTAAAACCCTCGACCCAAAAGTTTGAATTTTGATGTATTTCGGTGCGATAGGAAAAGAATCCTAAAGCGGTGCGATCTTGGATGTAAAATCCTCGACCCGAAAGGTTTGAATTTGATGTATTTCGGTCTGATAGGAAAGAATCCTAAAGCGGTGCGGTCTTGGATGTAAAATCCTCGACCCGAAAAGTTTGAATTTTGATGTATTTCGGTGCGATAGGAAAGAATCCTAAAGCGATGCGATCTTGGATGTAAAATCCTCGACCCACAAGTTTGAATTTGATGTATTTCGGTGCGATAGGAAAAGAATCCTAAAGCGATGCGATCTTGGATGTAAAATCCTCGACCCAAAAATGTTTGAATTTGATGTACTTCGGTGCAATAGGAAAAGAATCCTAAAGCGGTGCGAGTCTTGGATGTAAAATCCTCGACCCGAAAGGTTTGAATTTTGATGTATTTCGGTGCGATAGGAAGAGAATCCTAAAGCGATGCGGTCTTGGATGTAAAATCCTCGACCCAAAAGTTTGAATTTTGATGTACTTCGGTGCTGATAGGAAAAGAATCCTAAAGCGGTACGGTCTTGGATGTAAAATCCTCGACCCAAAAGTTTGAATTTTGATGTATTTCGGTGCTGATAGGAAAGAATCCTAAAGCGATGCGGTCTTGGATGTAAAATCCTCGACCCAAAAGTTTGAATTTGATGTATTTCGGTGCGATAGGAAAAGAATCCTAAAGCGGTGCGGTCTTGGATGTAAAATCCTCGACCCAAAAGTTTGAATTTTGATGTATTTCGGTCCGATAGGAAAGAATCCTAAAGCGGTGCGGTCTTGGATGTAAAATCCTCGACCCAAAAGTTTGAATTTTGATGTATTTCGGTGCGATAGGAAGAGAATCCTAAAGCGGTGCGGTCTTGGATGTAAAATCCTCGACCCGAAAGTTTGAATTTTGATGTATTTCGGTGCGATAGGAAAAGAATCCTAAAGCGAGTGCGGTCTTGGATGTAAAATCCTCGACCCAAAAGTTTGAATTTGATGTATTTCGGTGCGATAGGAAAGAATCCTAAAGCGGTGCGGTCTTGGATGTAAAATCCTCGACCCGAAAGATTTGAATTTTGATTTGATTGAGACTTGAAATGCGGAAAGATTGAATTTGAGATTTGGAAGGATGAGTTTGAACTCGATTGAAATTTGATTTAAGATTTGATTTGAAATTTGAAAGATCGAGTTTGAAACTTGATCGAGATTGGATTTGGATTTTGATTGAGAATTTGATTTGAGATTTGGGAAGATCGAATTTGAAATTTGATCGAGAGTGGATTTGGAATTTGATTGAGAATTTGATTTTGAAGTTTGGAAGGATGGAATTTGATTTTGAAGTTTGAAAAGATTGAAATTTGATTCGGAATTTGGAAAGATTGAATTTGAGATTTGTGTTGATTTCGTTTATCTTTTAATGGTTCAATTTTATTTTGTTGTTTATTTAATGTTCATGTGAACTTGGTGTTTGTCATTTTTCGGATTTTTTTTAGAAAGTTTTCTTTTATTCTCTTTTTTTTCTTTTACATTTCTTTGTTCGAAGTTCATTTAACTTTAATGGCGTTTCCCAATCAATTTGCACTAAAGAGGTGAAGGCCAAAACGTGACATGGTCACTTTCATTCCAATCATGTTGAAAATACGTCGTACAACTCGATCTGGAATATATTTCATACAATCCATGTAGACTCAAAACGGATTGTGTATGATCTTTGTTGATCCATCGAAAAGAATCATCATCGAAAATCCATGTACGAATAGTGAGGTACATGGTCGATAACATCACCTTCAAGCCATCCTTAGCGAGGATGCGAGTTGGATGTACATTGGAGGTGTGATATTTCCCATGTAACTCACGACTCATAAGGCGGAGGTTCTCTGGCTACGGATGCGGTTGGAAATGGTAAGGTATTTTCGTCATCGTCCATCCTCACTGAAAGTGGCGAGGTTCGCTCCACTGGCACCTACGGTATGCGATGCTTTGCGATATCTGCTCCGTTACCTTGCGGTATCATGACGGAACCCACCGGTAAAGGTATCTTTCTTGGCCCTCGGAACTCACCGGGCTGCTATCCGGAGGTCGGATCCGAACATGATGTTGCACTCATTCGAAAAGAGACGCGTGCGAAAGGTCGACGAAGTCGTGGTGATCGATATGTGGGGGTATGCGGTCACTACTGTTTGTAGATGTTGATAATGCGGTATTGGGTATGCGATCTGCTGGCGGTACCCTCCATGTTATCAATCTTTTTACCATTCTCTTGATAAGCTAATGGCATCGGATCTACTTGCCCATGACGAAGTATTCCCGGTGGGTTTCCTTTTACATCTTCGACAAAGTTGTAGCGGCATCCGCATTGTATTGTGATTCTTCCTTTCCACGGCATCCATCTCGGGGTTCGAGTATGTGTTTTCCCTCGGGCGGCTGCTCGGCCCATTCTTTTCGGATCCGGATACGGTCCACGATTTCTTGTTGTTCATACTGCGAGAATACGTCGGTGTGTAGCTCGAGGCCTTCTAGTATGTTGATTCTTCTTCCTTTAATTCTCTCGAAGTATTCGAAAGTTTTCTTTTCGACATTCGCATCCTCTCCGGCTCGTATTCGGAATGATGCGGATGGCGAGGCCTTGTGACATATTGTGGGATATATGGTTCAATCCCTTCACGTTCCACTGCATACCTCGGCTCCTCGGGGATGATGCACGTCGGGACATCCCCGGGGTTGCTTCTGCGACAAGGTCATACCTTGCTTGGTGGTTCTATCCGGTGGCGTGGTAGCCTTCTTTCTTCGATCTTACGGAGATTTCCACAGTTCTTTACTGTTATTCTAGGAGCTGGCCTCCTTTCTTCGAGTTCACGGTGAGCCGGTGTCCTTGAAATGTAGTGTCTTGGCATTAGCGAGTTGTCTCGTCGCTGCTGGTCGCGGCTAGTTTTGTTAACATTTTACGGATGCGGCGATTCTTATTTCTTCGTTGCGTGGGCGTGAGAGTAGCCCTCCGAACTTCTTGAATCTCGCGGGCGCGGCGGACAAGCACGCCCTCACTTTGTAGTGACTACGGACTTCATTTTCTTGTCTTCTTCGGTGTTTGCTTTTCTTTTCTTGTTGTTGGATTGGTGGCTTGGGCCACCCACTTTCATCAGCTGTCTGTCCAGGGTAGTTCTTCTCGGTTAGCGGGACCCGGTCACTTTCCTCGTCTTGTAGGCTGCTGGGTGCGAAATGCGAGTCGATCTCGATTATCGCTCCATCTTTCACCCTCTTTTCATCGAGTGCGAGGCTTACGCCATTCTTAAAGTTCAAGACCAACCGCCGTTCGACATTTCCTGCGAAAAGACAAGGAAAAGGATCGGGAGGTTGTATCTTAAGAACAAGAACATTAAGAAAATGTTTATTAAAGATACATTTTTTATTATTCTTATATTTTGAAATTTAACGAGAATGAAGTAGGATAAGATGAGGGAAGAGATCTTGATTTGAAAAAGAAAACGAGGAAAACTTAATTATCATGATTTTATTTATCTTAGCACATTTTATTATTTTTGGGTTCGGACCCGATCATAAGTAATTACTTCACCCGTGTTTCTTAGGGATGAAGAATTCATTCCTTCGAAACATCGGGTAGCGTAATATTTTTCGAAGTATCGTCAGTTGATTGGAAGCATATGTCGTTCTCCACAGCGATTCACTAGGCGGTAGGAACCTCCACGAGTATCTTTGCTTCGACCACGAACGGTCCTTCCCGAGTGGGTTCAAATTTTCCTCCTATCTTGCGGTGTGCGAGAATAGGTCTCTTGAGAACGAGAACTAAATCACCGACTTTGAAGGTTCTTGGGCGGACCGGTTTGTCATGGGCTTGAACCATCTTAGCTTGGTATAGTTCTAAATTCTGTTGCGTCTGCAAGTCTTTTCCCTTCAGAGCTTTCTAATTCTTCGAGTCGTAGTACGGCGTTTTCTTCGTCGTGATCTTGTTTGCAATTGCAGTTACGAGTGAAGGAAGGCTGAACCTCCAAAGGTAACACTTGCCTCGGACCCATACACCGGAGCGTAAGGTGTAGCTTGAGTAGGAGTTACGAAGGTTGTCCGGTAGGCCAGTAAGGCTTCTAACAATTTCTCGTGCCAATTTCTCTTATTATCGTCCGAGGTTTTCTTTAAGATTTGAACGAGAGTTTTATTAAAAGCCTCGGCGAGGCCGTTTGCTCTTGGGTAGTAAATTGTCGAGTATCGCCGGTCGATTCAGTGTCTCTGACAAAATTGTTGATTTGTGTGCTTCGAATGCGGCCCGTTATACGAGATGATCTGCGCGGCACTCCGAAACGGTAGACAACTTGGTTCTTGAAAAGCTGCAGCACGTGGTGTGCTTTCACTTCTCTAAGTGGGCTGCACGCCCGCTTGGAAAAATAATCTGTAGGCTGCAAGAATGAAACGATGTCCTTTTGAAGATGGTGGTTCTATCGGACCCACTATATACGTGCCCCAACATTCGAATGGCCACGACGCAATTGTCGGGTGTAGCACATTTGGAGGTTGGTGTAGAACCACTCCGTGCACTTGGCATTGGTGACGGCTCTTGGCGATTTTCATGCGGTCGGTCATCATCGAGGGCCGGTAGTACCCTAGTCTTTTAATTTTCATCTTCATCTTTGGACCCGGCGGTGAGCGCCACGGAGTCTGAATGCACCTCTTTAACAATTTCACGGGCCTCGGACCCGCTTAGGCACCTTAGCCACATTTGATCGAAAAGACCTTCGTATAATGTGTTGTTTATTAATGCGTAGGACGAGTTCTTTTCTTGATACGATGGGCCAGCGACCTATCGTCGGTAGCTTTCTGTTTGCGGGTAATTCATCGATGGTTGTCGCTTGATCTTACGTGTTTTTACATCCTTCTTGCATGTTGATTCTTTTTCTTTTTCGATTTGTGTATCGTGTCTATGTCAGTTGTGATAGGACATGACGTCAGTGAGCTGACACTTCCACTGATTCATCTTGCAAACGAGCAAATTCTTTTGCGAGACGGGCTAAAGCATGCTGCTTAAAGCATTCTCTTTTCTAGGAATTTTGTAGATTGTCACATTTGGAATCTGTTCAACAATGTTGTATGGCATCTTTGGAAGTATTGTTCGAGTCTTGGTTTAAAAATTCTGTATTGTCCGCGATACGTTGAATGATTAACTTGTGAATCCCGTAGATGTTGATGTCTGTTATCCCAATTTGAATGGTTAATTCCGATCCGTTATGAGGGCTTCGTATTCTGCCGTTGTTTGTACACGGTTACGTCGAGTGGTAGGAGTATCTTAACATCCCCGCTCAGGTGTTATAAAGATTAGCCCGATTCTGCCTTGCCGGGCACTTATCACTTGCGATTCTTCGTCTTTGTGTGCTTGAAGATGCTCAGTCGAAATACAATTCCCAACGTCGATCATCGGGGTCTTCTAGGTTCATTATTTGTTCATCGGCGAGATCGTCATTGAGAGGAGATTCGGCGGCGAAAGGGTGTCTTTGCGGAAGTACGCTAAGACTTGTCCCTTTACGGCACGCGAGAGGCACGAAAGTTATATCGAATTGCGATAATATCATTGACCATCGGCAGGTCTGTAGGAAAGTGTTGGACGAGTCATCGAGTATTGCGATGGATTAAACTTCGAAATCGAGTTGACCTTATGAGAAAGCATGTAGTGCATCGAGCTTTTGAGCGGCGAAGATCGGGGCCAAACAATGGCATCTCGATTGCGGGATACCTTACTTCCGTCGGAAGTAAACGACGGCTTAAGTAGTAAAGAGCATTTTCTTTACCCTCATCATTGACACAGGCTAACGGGGCTCAGGAAGTCGTCTAGAGCCGCGGTGTAAAGTATCGGCGGTCTACACGAGGCCGGAGGCTGCTAAGACGGGAGGTGTCATTAAATATTGTTTAATGTCTTCGAAGGCCTTACGGCATTTCTCTTCCCGAATAAATTTGGCGTCCTTTTTAACTAGTGCTGAGAAAGGTGACACCTACGACGGGTTTGAGATAAAGCGTCGAAGATATGCCGGCTTCCTTGAAAAGATCGTAGTTGTTTTAAGGTTTTGGGAGGCGGCATTTCTAAGATAGCTTTAATCTTCTCCGGGTCGATTTCAATTCCACGATGTCGGACAACGAATCTAAGAATTTCCGGAGGTGACGCCGAAGGCGCATTTAAGGGATTCATCTTAAGGTTAAATTGTCTTAATCGTTCGAAAACAATTCTCAAATCATACGAGTGGTTTTCCTTTACTTTGCTTTTGATGACGACATCGTCCACGTAGCACTCGACTTGATTGTGGATGAGATCATCAAAAATTCTTGTCATTGCTCTTTGGTAAGTTGCTCCTGCGTTCTTCGGTCCGAGATGGCATCACTTGTGTAGCAAAATACTCCGATCGGCGTTACGAATGCTTGTAAGCTTTTCATCTTACGGAGCCATTTTTATGCTGGTTGTATCACGAAGATCCATCCATGAATGAGAATATTTCATGTGTCGAAGCAATATCGATCATCGATTCTGGAATCGGTAGAGGGAATTCATCTTTTGGACATGCCTTGTTTAAATCTGCGAAGTCCGCACAAATTCGATCGACCATTCTTCTTTACGGTGGCACTACATTGGCTAACCGGGTCGGGTATTGTTCTTCACGGACAAATTTAGCGTCTATTAGCTTTTTAACTTCGAGTATGACTTGTTGTTCGATTTCCAGACGCATTCTTAAGGGACCTTGTACGGCTGGACGCAGTAGGATCCACTCCTAGCTTATGGATACACGACCTGCGGGGCTAATCACGGCATTTCATCGTAGCTCCAAGCAAAACGGTCTTTAAATTCCATTAATAATTTGATTATTTCTTCGGAGTCTTCTTTATTGAGTAAGGAGCTAACAAAGGTAGGTCTAGGCTCTTCGCTAGTACCTAAGTTAACTTCAGTTAACTCATCTATTGTAGATTTGATTTCTTCTTCGAATTACGGTGGAGCGTCTCCGATTTGTAAATCTTCGAGTTCGTACGTAGTTTCCATGCGGTTTTCATTGGATTTGCGAGTGACAACCAAGCAAAATTCGATATCGTCAGTGACCTACTTGTGCAGAATCCGAGTCCATACTTTGAATTGGGAGGACGGCGGAGTTATTCCATAACTTTTCGAAATGTTGTGATTGGCCTTTTGTCCATTGTCGAGGTAAGAAACCACGTTGAATTAAATTTTGAACACGGGGAGAGTACCACTCGAAAGGTAATTCCATTAATTCTGATGAAGTGACATCTTCAAATTGTACATTATTTTCAGTTTTAGAGGAAGAAGCACCGCGGTAGAATTTGATCGGCTTTGCACAGTCACTACGTACCTCTTTGACCTCCATACCCTCGATCTTATTAGAATGGATCGGAGTTAGGGTCATAGTATGTACGAAGTGGTTAATCTTCTCGTACATTGATTTGTATTCTTCGTTCTTTTCATCTTCGAGGAGATCTTGTATTGCGGCTTCTTTCGACTTATTGTTCTTGCTTCTTGCTTGATTTCTTTTTCTTCTTCGGAAGCTATCATCCCGATCGACATTGATGGTTGGTTTCTTCCGTCCGATTGTCCTAGTGTCTCTACCACGGCCTCGTCCCCGGCCTCGACCTCGGATGCGAGTTGTGGAGAAACCTTCACCATCTCGCCGGAAGGGAGTGGTGAGTGAGCGTTGGACTAGAACTTCGGGTTCTTCGTTGTCACGAACTTTCTTTGCTTCATTTGTTACGGTATCTCTCGGAGAAGATTGTTTTCTTTGGCGGTGCATAATAGTTGCATCTTCATGGATTCCAATTTCATGTACGGAGAATGGTTGTAAGTCTCCTTTGATGCCTTGTTCCCCTGTCGTAATATTTGATGCAGCGATGCGGAGATGATGGTACCATCACTGTTTTCATGTATCCGTGGTCGGCCTGATAGAGCGTTGAACGACGTTTCGAATCGATTATATGAAATTTTGCGGTTGTCTTTGCTAAATCATAGGTCTTCATCGGTAGCGTTATTGACCAGAGGGCTCTTTCTCCTTTTACGAGTTGAATCCTCTTAATAACATTTTGTCGGCCTCGAGCTCGCGAGCATCGATTTCCAGAGTATGCTTTAGTGTTCGAAGACTCATTATATTGATTGATGCTCTGGATCCACCAATACTGCGGAGAGCGTAAACTTCCCGATTGTAGCTGAAATGTACAACGGTCGGTTGTGATACTGCTTGTCCCAAGTAGTAGGTCATTGTACGTGAAGGTGACACCTCGTTGTTCCTTTAACGAGCAAACCTCAGTCAAGGAATCTCCGGCCATTTGAGCTAGCAATTTCGGGATCGAGTAAGGCCTTGATCGAGCTTCTCTCATCTCCTTTGATAAGATGAGAGCATCGTGAATGCTCGGTTTGGCGGTAGTTTCCTAAGATGGGCTAGCACGTTGTAGTCCACTTTGTTCTCTGCGTCTCGGCTTCTTCTCGAATGGGTATGTCTTCGGCAGGGTTGGTTCTTCTTGAACAACCACACCTTTCCTTTGTCTTTTGGACCCATTCTTGGAGGTAGAACTTTTCCACTTCTTAGGTTGACTTCGTAATTTCTTCGAATCTAGTATTGAGTTTGTCGGTGTCTCCTCACGAATCGGAATGGCGGCTCTTACGGATTATCTTCAAAATACGAAGGCTCCTAACTACATCGTAAGCGGAGCTCCTCGAAACTCACGAGATAGATCCGTTGCTTGTTGAACTCTCGTAGCCTCCTTGATGGATGCCTTCTTCGTCATTTTGATCGTCGAGATCTTGTATGATTTGAGAATTGTTGTTGGTATCGAAATCGACGCTCGGATTGTCGCTAGTTACGTAATCGTTAGAAACAGTCAAAACGTAGCCAACGCCATCACCCTTATCATTATATGATCCCATCAGAAGTGAGCGAGATAATCGTACAAAATCAGGAGGTTCGAGGGATTTCTCCCAGAATCGGAAACGACTATCCTAGGATAAGCGGCACTAGTCGCAGCCTTAGGAATCTCGGTCCCCTCTTCTTCGTCGATTTTCTTCTTCTCTTCGATTTTCTCTGTCGAGGTGGTTCCTCTATCGCAAGTGATAGTAATCCGGCTTAACGGGTCTCGAACTACGAATTGAAGCTCGCACCGAAGCGGTTCGGATGTTGTCTAAAATCTTCTTCGAAGATCTCGTCCGAGGCGGTAGTCCATCCATCGTCGGTTGCATAGGGATCTATCGGAATGACGGGATCGGTTGAGATAACATTGACGGAACCTCCTTTACGGGGTTCCTTCATGTACTCCTTCGGGATTGTTATATTTCCTTTCAGAAGGTTGTCGTTGAAGCCAACTTTTAGAAGGTAATGCGGTCTTCTATCTT